>VZRO01000255.1:429495-566285 GCA_013397915.1 Daphoenositta chrysoptera
TGTAAATAGCTGCAGAATGGTGCTACCTAGTTTCAGATTTTAAAGTCCTCTTTGATATTGTCTTAATATAAAGTTTCTGTAATGGATGGTTTCTCTGAGCTTTTCTTTTGCCACTACTAACACGCATATGTGAGAGAGATTTCAGTTCAGCTTTATTGCTATTAAACAGTAAATACTCTTGCCTTCTTACATTTAATGGAACTCTCATTCTTAACTGGTCTACCTACAACTCAGACACTTCATGTTTGTAACATTGGAATCTGTTATGTTACAGGCTCAGCAGATCAGACCTTTGATGCCAGCTGTGATCCTGAAATGCAAGTCGGCAGTGTGTAGGGATGTAAATGTTGACTGAGTATGAGCCAGATCAGGTCCAGCCAAATCTGGCCATGTTTGTCTGGTTTTATGTCCAAGTTAATTAACTGTACCAGCCATCAGGGCTCATTACTTCAGATTCAGCATGGCCCTAGCATGTCCAGACTGTACCAGAAGAGGCTTTTAGGTTTGCAAAGTGCTGTTTTGCACCTTCTGCATTGCCACAACAGACTTCTGCTAGCTCTGGCAACTATAATGTTCACATCATAGCCTTGTTTGTACTGTTCATGGAAAGAAGGAGGGCAAAAGCTTTTAGGAATAAATAGTTTTAATACTAGAAAAGATGAGCCGTAAGTTCATTTGTAAAGACTGCTTCTCGTGGTTCCAGTATCTGAATATGTCAGAGTGGCATGTCTGTTTACTTCTATTATTCCTTTCCTCCTGAGAATATATATTTGTGTGTGTGTACATCACTGGCAGTATATATTACTGAAATTCACTAAAGTTTTAAGCCTTATCAAGGTGTCAGCATGAAAGAGTCTGTTCTTTTGTGTTTGTCCTAAATATCCTGCCAACAGGATTTTTTAAACAACCTACTCTTTCGCAATGTCTCCCTAAAGCAGTTTATAAGGATATAATTTTAAAAGGTAAAGCGTCTTTGGAAATAAAAATTTTTGTGCCATCACACTGATTTGAAAATGTACCTTCAAAGTTAGACATGTTCCTAACAACATAAGTGTGTTTCTTTTCTTGCTTGATGACTGACTAGTGCTGTAGTTGAGATACGCCTCTGACTCTGTAAGTACAAGGACAAGGCAAAGTTTTCATTTCTGTGCCAAGAAACCTGGGACTAAAGCTCCTAACCTTTCTCCTCTGATTATTGTAACTTCATGCCAGTGAAATCTGTGGGTCTGAACAAAAAAACCCTTAGAAAACTTCCTCTTATTTCTCTAAGAGGAACCATTAAATTTGCAGTAGTCTCTCTTCAGAGTGATTACTAGATTAAAGGTCTGCTGTAAGTGAGCCTGCAGTCATTGAGCAGTGTTTTCCAGACATGACCTGGAACAGACAATGCTTTCCCTGTTAGGAGCTTGGCTTTGCTACTTCCCCTGGGGAGCTACTAACACAGCTTACAGGAAATGAATTTAGAAAACATTTGTAAGGATTTGTTTCCTAGGATGGGTAACCATGCAGAATGTGTCTTTCATTGAACATACATACCTCAAAAAGTGTGAAAAACTCCCTCTGAAGAACAAGGCAAGCTAGCTGAGGGTTTAGATATTTTTTGCTTGGCTGTGACTACAGGAATGAACAGTGTGTGAGGATTCTTCTTCAGCAGCAGTAATGCAAGCATTAGGATAATGCTGTAAGAAACAAACAATATTTTATTTTATGCCTTCCATCTAGTTTAAAGAGGATCATCTAAGTTTCCTGTGTAGCCAGTAAGTAGAAGGGAATGCTTCCACACCTCCTCAGATTTTTCTTATTGCAGTGAATGAGCAATTCCACCTATCCTCCTGTATGCTCACTGTGCTGGGAAACCTGGAATGGCCTATCTTTGTCCTTGCAAACTGAGAGCAATGAGGCTCCATGTGAGTACCTCTCACTGAAGTGCTTAAAATGAGGTGCGGCCAAGTCCAGATCAAGTTCCGGAACCACTGGGACATAAGAACAAGATTAGACTTGGGAAAGTGTTCTGAACTCTAAGCATACTTGTTTAAGAAATTACATGTATTAGAATTGATAGGTTTTTTTAACTGCCTTTATCTAACTACTGGCATATTAATAACCTTTTGGTCTTAGTAGGCATTCTTTATTTTTATTGTCTAGAGGCTGGGAAAGTCTGTCCATCTTAAGAATTTAGAAGAACATTGTAGGTCTGAAATGGCACATTGCTTTGCAGATCTAATATCCAATGCTTCAGTATCCCTGCAAGTAGAACTCTCGTCAAGGTTAACAGTAGTTGCACAAAAGGTACAGAGAGTGTATCCTGTTCACCTATTAAAATGTATCAGATAAGAGCTTCGCAGTCTCAAGTATAAAAACAACTACTGACAAGCCACCCTCTATGGGCAAATAAAGTAAGATCAATGTGTGTCTGTCTGTGCACACAAATACACACGTTTAAATACACATACTCTTCAATTAAAAAAAAAAAAAATAAATTGGAACTGACAATGTTTTCATCTACCAAAGTTACACTTCTTCTAAGTTTGTCTTTCATCCTGCAAAGGTTGATGACCTTGGTAATGCTCAAACAGGCCTATGAATCTGCACTGTTTTTCAGTAAATACGTTCAGTTCCATCAATTTGTTGGATGATTTCAGTTTTAGCAGATAAGTGGAGAGGTAGCTGCAGTTGTTTCATTGATGAGGAATACTAAAGGAGTACATTTCTTTGGTTTTTTTAAATTTTATTAGTTGTGAAATACAGAAAAATCTTGAATGCAGAAGAGAAAATTCTTTTCTCCGAAACTTACAATTTCACTCTTGAATACAGTTCCAAAACGCTTATTACCTGCTGCTTTCTCAGATGAAGTTTTAGCTTAGTAATAACTAAGTATAATTTTTATATTATTTCCGGTCAGTTTTAATTAAGTTGCTATTTTACATTGTTCAGCAATCTACCAGAGGAGGTTGTTGCCATACACTGTGGTGGTTCTTCAATTCAAAAACATTAATTCCATTGTAATTCATAGCCTTTGCATCAGACATATAATCTTATAAAAATCTGACTTATGGAAATGATGTGCCCAGCTTCCACTTACCATTAAAAAGGATTTATGTCTCCTCCTTTGGGCATGTTGTACCTTTTCTGTATGCAAGGCATAAAGTTTTCCAGTCATTTCCTTTGAATTTTTTGCTTTTTTTCTATGGTTGGTGAAGGGGAAGTACCCATAGTGCTACTCATAGAGCACCGAGTGACTGCTGTGATCTTTGTCGATTGAATTCAAGTTGGCTGTATGCTGTACAGTATTTCAAACACATTTGTGATATTGTAGCCACATGCTTCTAACAAATTCTCACAAGACAGCATAAGAAAATTGTGATGAAGTGCAAAGAGAAGTTGTGTAGGTCTTTCTATGGTTGGAGGAGGTAGCTGTGGTTTCTGCTGTGCAGTGGGAAAACTGAGGCACTGGCTGTGCATGATAAATCTTGCGTGTTTGAAACAGGAATGGAAAGGACAGAAAAAGGGAGATGATATACATCCAGGATGAAGCTGGGATATATTTTTAAAGCTGTTTACTTTGTGAAATTACTGTGGGTAGGAAAACTGGAAAAGGGAGGAAAAAATGAAGCTAAACAATGTGTCTGTTAAGTGGAATAGCTCTTAACCTCCTTTGCTTTTTACTCTTCTTTCTTATGAACTGTGGAACTTCAGTATTAAGATAAAGACTGTTCACATTTCAGTTTACATGAAATAAGATTGATTTTGTTTTAAATGCTAGATGTGGGGGAACTAAAATTAAGCATTTGCCTCTATAGTTAGCTGGAAAACGTTTTATATGTCATGTTCCAGTCTGGTCTTAGCAACAGGAATCTGTGAGAACATTCAAGTTAAAGTTTCATTATCTGTATTCATCTTTGTATGTTTGCACCAAAGAGAAAAATGCAAGGAATTTTCTGGTTTCTGCACAGGACTCAACTAAAACAAGTTTAATGAGATACCACATTTGGTTTTGCACACAGATTCGTACATGCTGACACAAAAAGTTGAAAATGTAGGAGGCAAGAAAAAGAGCACAGTGCTGATATAACAATTGCTATCTAAAACCATACAAACTGATACTTGAAAAGAAGCCAAATACAGCTAGAAGAATTCTAAACCTTAAAAATAAAAAGCTTTATTTCACTTACTGAGATGAGTGAAGCACTCTCCATTGTTTAATGCGGATTTTATGGTCTCTTGTTAACTTCTGTGTAAGGTCATTTATGGACATTATCCCTCTTTTACCAGAACCAGCATTCTACTTTGGAGATGATGAATACTATGTTGATGAGAGTGCTGGCTACATTGAGGTCCGTGTCTGGAGGACTGGAACCGATCTGTCTAAAGCTGCCTCTGTGACAGTGAGGTCTCGTAAATCTGAACCAGTAACTGCAGAGGGTGAGTTTCTGCTTTGCTCTAGTTTCAGACTGCTACTGCACTGCACATGCTGGTACACATTGCTGGCACGTGCTGCCACGTTTCACAAGTGCTAGTTCAGTGAGTCTTGGTACAGTTTCAACCACGTAGGATGAAAATTGTATGTCTCTTGCTCTTAGCAGGTCTTTTCTTCTGAGGAAAAATTAGGTAGTTACAGAACTTCAGAGAAACGGGAGTAGGAGCCGCTATGAAGTACAGCACTAAGAGAGATGCCTTTAAACCCTCATATAAAGACTGCTACAAAGGCAGTTGATTGCTGCCTCAAGAACATGCTCTGGGCACAGTTATGATCATTGGCAGTGTGCTGACTTTGCTTCTCTAATTTTTACTGTAGGCAGTGAGAAATTATTACCTAGTATCTTATTCAGGAACAGGATTGCTTCAGCTGTGTGGTTCTTGGGTATTTTGACAGAACCTTTTTCTGCAGAATCAAGTGTTAGCATAGTCTATTTTTTTCACAAAACGTATCATAATGTTTAAACTAAGATGTTCATATAGAGGCAGCATAAAAATTATCTTCTTTAGATGCTTATCCTGAGTGTAACTTTAATGTTATTTAAGGAATATCTAAACATAATATATATGTATCATATATACATAACATAATATAAATAACATATATGTATTTTTCTCATGAAAAAGAAAATTTTTGAGTCTAAAAAAATACATGATTGCTCAATTTCTGAACTCGTTTTTATGATCTGATGTCTTTATCTAATCTTTAATATTTAAGTTATTTTATTTCTGGAAAAAAACGTCTTTCCTTATAGTAACGATCTCCATTCATTGTGCCAGGACCTCTAGGATTAAAAACTGGGAATGGCTCAGCTCTTGAGCTCTCTAGTCTGTTGGTCACAGCATGAAAGCTCTGGCATGGCTGCCTGTAAAACCATAAACCTGGTTCTTGGCCTTACACAGTGCAGCAATGGATCTGCTGCTCTGAGCTGTCGGTCCTGGAACCCTGCCTTAGAGGCTTAGCTCTAGGGCAGTAAGGCAGTAGGGCCTTTAGGCAAGTGCCCATCTGATGATGACCTTTAATCTGGCCAAATTTTGTCAAATTCACTGAATTCCAAACCTGATTTCAATTTCAATAGCAGTGTTTCCCCCAAAGCTTTGTTTCAACAGCTCTGCTGTTTATTTTCCCCAAAAATTAATCTTAAAACTGAGTCCTTCCCTGAAGTCCTAGATATACCTTTAATGCCTTGGTTCCAAGACAGTGTCATATTTTAGTCAGTTTCTTGTTTTGTTTGCCTTCTTCTCATTGGCATGTTATGGATTGGTTTGCTTTGCTTAAAAGAAAACAAACCCAGATCAATCTTCCTTTAAGAGTAAGATGCCAGACCTCACCTGATACAGTCTGAGCAGAATTTTGTTTGTTTGTTTTTCGTTTGATGTGTTTTGCACAACTCCTCTGAACAACAGTTCTTCTTCAATCAGCTCACTGGCCTTGTCTCCTTTCCTTTTTACATTAATCTCAAAACTTCCATCTTTGTTACAGAATAATATGAAGTTTCTTTCCAAAAGACTTTGCTTGGTCTTCAGAGTCTCTCTCAAAGCTTTTTGCTTACTTTCATTTCTGACTTCAAACAAATTTCATTAGTTTTTCTGGAATAACAGTTGGTTTACAACAGAACAGAATCAACCTCATTTTGTGACTCAAATCATCATTAAACAAAAAAATAATTAATATTGACTTATTTTATTGTATGGTCCAACTTAAATGAACAAAAGATAGTTTTGCTTTACATTAGTGCCAGAATTTGGCAAATACTAAAGTTATAAAGGAAAAATATTTACCTACAATTAGCCGCCTAATGATAGATATTTTTATTTTTAATTACATGTAATGCTATTTTTATCTCTTTTCCATTGGTAGCTGGAGTAGATTATGTAGGCATCAGTCGTAATTTGGATTTTTCCCCTGGAGTCAATATGCAGACGTTTCGTGTGATAATTCTGGATGATCTTGGACAGCCAGTGTTAGAAGGAACAGAGAAGTTTGAGCTTGTGCTAAGGATGCCCATGAATGCTGCCCTTGGAGAACCCAGCAAGACCACCATCTTCATTAATGACTCAGTGTCTGATCGTGAGTAACTTTTTGTTTTTTACCTTTTCATATTTTGGAGATGATGTGTTAAGCTGTTTGCTGTCTGGCTGCTTATGTTCCATATCTGCTGCAATGTAGCATAAATAAATGTGAAATAGTGGAGGAAAGATAGGATCACTTCTGAAATTATACTTGACTTGTGCTTTCTATGTTTTCTGCCCAGTGCCAAAGATGCAGTTTAAAGAACCTGTGTATGTAGCCAATGAAAATGATGGCCAGGTTTCTGCCATGATATACAGGAGTGGGGATATCCGATACACGTCCACTGTGAGATGCTATACAAGGCAAGGCTCAGCTCAGGTAATGATGGACTTCGAAGAACGTCCTAATACTGACAGTTCCATCATCACATTCCTTCCTGGTGAGTTCTTATCTTATTTTAGAAGCCTTTAGCCTACCGTGTTTTCTTTTGCTTTTGCTTTGCTTTACTTTGCTTTGTTTGTTTTGTTTTGTTGTGTTTTAATTGTGTCTTCTCATAAAGTCATACCAAAAAGATCCCTCTGAAAAACAAAGCTTTTTTTTTTCATACACAATGGGATGATGTCGCCTCTATTTTCTTCACTTCCGACCTAGAGGGATAATCAATAAGTACCAAAGGAGTATATCTTCATTTAAGTTCAGCCTGGGTGCCAGGATCTTTTTGATAGCAAGAGCAGGTTCAGCATAACATAGGAGAAGCACAGATCTGCTGTCAGAAAGGAAACTTCAGAAGTTCTGCTCTTTGTTAAATAGATTTCTGGTAAATACATTTGACTTGCATTGCAATGAGTAATTGATCTTTCAACAGGTATATAGCTCTTTAATTCCTGTTTGAATTTTTTCTCCCACCAAGGCTTTCCTAAGACCGCCCACCAATATCAGGTGCTTAATATCTCACATCAGAGATGAAACGCAAATAAATCAAATGTTACTATGTTGAAAGAATATTGCCTAATTCTTTCTACTTGTGCAGAAGGCAGTTTGGTCTTCTAGTCTTTGAAGTTTACACATATGTGATATTTTTTACAAGCCTTAAACAAGTTCTGTCATCAGCATGAAATCCTTGGTATGCCCTTATCACAGAAATTACAACCTTTGTATTTCTGTAGACATGTATTATAGTTCTCTTGAAAAAGTGGGTTGTTCAGTCTTTCTTTATTTAGGGCTGGCCTTAGCTTTTAGTGCTGTCATATGCTCTACACTTTTGCTATTGCTTCTGTGCAACCAGGAAAGAGTCCAACTAGTAAGAATTAATGGCTCTGGGCCACTTAGGAAGTGACTTTTCTCTTTTTTTGAGTGTTGCCCTACCATTTCTCTGCAACGACAAGTAGCAAAGAGGGCTGCTAGAATGGTATTTTGTCTCCAAAAGCTTCATAGGCATGTTTAATATGCTGCAGTTTCATTTCGGTTTTCACATTTCCCATGTAACAATAAGCAGGATGAGTATTTTGCATTTTTTTTTCTCCTCCTAAGGGCTAATTTATTTTCTATAGCAGGGGGAAAAGGCAACCTCAGAAAATGAGCCCAGTCAGCATCCTGGTCTGGTTCTTCATCTTGAAGAGCCTTGGTCATATTTGCATGTGTAATGATGAAAAAATACAGTAAATTGACCTCATCTCTCTCCTTCTGTGCTGTTCCTTTTGTCTGGGGTGGAGGAGTCAGTCTCATGATGAAGAGCTCACCAGGTCATACTGAGTGTCAGGCACACCACACTGTTCATGGACCTTGCTGCTTGTGGTTAAGGCCTAAGATATGATGTTCAAGTTCCTGAACATCTAGTAAGTCAGGGCACATTAATTGGTGAATGCAAAATTGAATGATGTGGTACTCCAAAGCATTTTTAAGGCAATATTCATTGTCACTTGGAATCAGTGGGGGTTCAAAAGACTTTAAAGTCAAGTGGAATACCATAAGTGAAGGTCCACACAGTTGGAGAGAGTCCAATCAAAACAGACTTGAAATATAAAACTTCGGGACAAAATTACCATTAGTATTAGTGAAAGGTTTTCTTGCTCTGCTTCCTTGTGCAAGTATTTATTTTTTAAGTGCACTCTGTGGAAGACATCACTGAGAAGGAGCATTTTCTTCTTAGATAAAACAAAAGCAATAATACATGTAAGGTGAAGATTCCAAACAGAAACTTGTCTTACAGAAGTCCCAAAATTGGGGATTCCACTTTAATGAGTTTCCAAAAAAAGGTAATGAGTGCTAATTCTGCTTTCACTACTGTCATTGCTCATTAACTTCTGTAGTCTCAAGGTGGTATGCCTTGGCCAGCAGGAGCAGCCTGTGATGCCTCAGGCTTGGAGGGAAGTGCTGTATTAGAGCAAAGAACACCTAAGTTCTGCCTGATACTACCTTCAGAATGATTGCAGGTGAAACTGAGAAGCCTTGCACACTGGTGCTTATGGATGATACTTTCCATGAGGAGGAGGAAGAGCTACGCCTGGTTCTTGGCACTCCAAGAAGTGACTCTTCCTTTGGTGCCTCTATTGGCGAGCAAAACGAGACGCTGATAAAGATTCGGGATGACGCAGACAGTAAGAGAGTATTTTGTTGTTACTGGCTTTTGGAAGCCCATTTGCATGCTCTAAAACCTTTTTTTTTTTTTTTTCCTTTCTTCTAATTACAGAGTCTATTATTAAGTTTGGTGAGACCAAATTTAGTGTGAGCGAACCGAAGGACACAAGGCAAGTGGCAGTTGTGAAAATCCCAGTGCTTCGTCTGGGAGACACTTCCAAAGTTTCTGTTGTGAGAGTTCATACAAAGGATGGATCTGCCACATCTGGAGAAGACTATCACCCTATATCAGAAGGTAGGACCATACTTATCACATCCAACCATTTATTTTCATTCATGACTGTATCATAATATTTGAAAAATGAAATAACTTTGTGATTAGAATACTTTGCAACCACATCCTGAAATGCATTTTGTTATTCAAATTCAGTGTGGACAAATTCCCTGTGGTAAACAACAGCCAATTGCTCTTGGAATACTAGTTGTCAGTGAAGATATTTACAAAAGAATTGTGACTCCTTTGAAAACATCTGTAGCTCAAGTAATTGTGGAAGATGTGTGAGTTACACCTTAGTTCTGTTTGCAGAGTGTTATAATATTACCCTGAAGAAACATCTACTTATAAGATATGATCATGTGGTTGTTTCTTGAGCAGTTAATTAAGACCATGGGTTTTGCTCTATGTCAGAATTAATGTACATTTCTTTTTATTTTTCTGTGTTCATAATAATAAAACTTTCCTTCTGTATTTCTGAATTCACTGCCTGCTGCCCCACACTACTAATGAATGAGGAGAGAAGTTGTGCAACAGAATGAGAAATTTCTTAGCTGATAAACTTCTTTCCATTAATAGCCCACCTACATGGCTTAGGCAGTGACTAATGGAGTTTGTAGCATTATAATTTTTTTTTCTTTTAAAGTTTATGATAATACATGACACTACTCTGTGTTTTAAGATTAATCATTCATTGCTGGAGTGTTTTCAGTTTTGGATAAACTATTTTGGCATTCAGTCCAGCTGAAAGATATGACTTACCTTTGAACATCCAGCAACAACATTGGGTTATCTTCAAATTCCATAGGAGTGGCATTTGCCACTAGTGATATCTGAAGAGGCAATTTATTAGCCACAAGAAAATCATCAACCCAGAGCTTGCTAATTCCAGTCACTTTGCTCCTGCATTTTAGAGTTTTGCTCTTTCCCCACAGGAACTTTTCGTGTCAGCTGGTATTTACCCTATGAACATTACCTGTAGGTATTGTTGTGCTTACATTCTCCCTGCTGTGCACCAACAGCACATGGGAGCACAGTTTTCAAGGGCAACATGCTACTACAGAACAAAAATCTCTCGGCTTCTGCCCAGAAGCCTTTGAGAAAGGTTGTGATGTGCAGGATTTTCCCACAGAATGCCTGTGGGTTTAGGGAACCTGCCTATTCAGCCATGGGTATAAAACCCGCATCCTTAATTGGGTTTTCTGAAAGAAGTGCGGCAAACTGAAAATCAGTAAAATTCTTAGCTATCACACAGCTAAGAGTTGATATGTTTATTACCACAAAGTGTATTTCCCTGGCTTAATAACACTTAGGATTGGAAGGATCATTAGGTCACTTAATCAGACTCACTGTGGATTGCAAGATTCTCCCAGTTTTCCCAAATTACTTCTGTATTGATCCAAAAAGGTTTGGTTAGAGAAAATACACCTTTAGAAAGGACTTCCAGTCGTAGTTTGAAGGCATTGGAGATGAAGAATGTTTCTTAGCATTTTGCTTCACTGATCAGTCTCTATCACCTAACTGTGTCTTATTTCCCATATGCACTTCAGCTTTAATGCATTACTGCCTTTTGTGCCTGTCCCTTTAGAGTCCAGAGCTCTTTATCACCTGCTATATTTTGATTATGGTGGTGTTTCAATATACCAATGAGAACATCACTCTCTGCAAGTTCTTCTGGTTCGAAGTTTCTGTTGGTTATTTCTGTACCATCTTCAAAGTGAATTTGTTGTTCTTTAAAAAAAAAATATTAGAAATGCACCTATTATTTTAGTTATTATTACTCTC
The DNA here is from genome assembly GCA_013397915.1 of Daphoenositta chrysoptera. NCBI lineage: Eukaryota > Metazoa > Chordata > Aves > Passeriformes > Daphoenositta > Daphoenositta chrysoptera. The sequence goes on from VZRO01000255.1 coordinate 440,622, forward strand.
ACCCTTTCCAGACACAAAGGTTAAATTGTTTCTCTACTTTTTATTTCTTTAGTAGTTAATACAATCAAGATTTGTAGTTCTCTCTTACTCAGTTAGTGTTGTGATTTGGTCTTGGCTAGACAGCAAGTGCCCACCAAAGCTGCTCTATGACTCCCCCTCCTCAGCTACAGAGGAGAGAGAAAATATGATGGAAAGCTCATGGGTTGAGATAAGAACAGGGAGAGATCACTCACCAATTATCAGCACAGGGAAAACGGACTCAGCTTGGGAAAATTAGTTTCATTTATTACCAATCAAACCAGAGCACAGTGATGGGAAATAAGACTAAATCTTAGAACACATTCCTCCAACCCCTCCCTTCTTCCTGGGGTTAGCTTCACTCCCAAATTCTTTACCTCTGACTGGCTCGAGGGAATGGGGGTTGCAATCTGTTTATCACACGTTATTTCTGATGCTTCTTCCTCCTCACACTCTTTCCTGCTCCAGCATGAGGTCCCACTCACAGGAAACAGTCCTTCACCATGGGTTCTTCATGAACTGCTCCTGTGTGGGACCCTCACAGGGTCACAGGTCCTGCCAGCCAACCTGCTCCACTGTGGTCTCCTCTCTCCATGGGGCCTCAGGTCCTGCCAGGAACCTGCTCCAGTGCAGGCTTCTCCCAGGGTCACAGCCTCCTTTGGGCATCCACCTGCTTGATCACAGCTCCTCCCCGGGCTGCAGGTGGATCTCTGCTCCACCAGGGACCTCCATGGGCTGCAGGGCCACATCCTGCATCACCAGGGTCTGCACCAGGGGCTGCAGGGGAATCTCTGCTCTGGCTCCTGGAGCACCTCCTGCGCTTCCTTCTCCGCTGACCTTGGTGTCTGCAGAGTGATTTCTCACATGCTCTCCCTCCTCTTTCCCAGCTGCTGTGGTGCAGCAGGTTTTTCCCTTCTTTAATCTGTTATTCCAGAGGCACCACCACTGTCACTGCTGGGCTCGGCCTTGACCAGCAGTGGGTCCATCTTGGAGCCAGCTGGCATTGTCTCTGTCAGATGTGGGGGAAGCTTCTGGCAGCTGCTCGCAGAATCCACCCCTGTAGCCCCCCACTACCAAAGCCTTGCCACGCAGACCAAATAGAGTCAGATACGATTGAACTTTTTATCACCATGACCTATGAAGTTTTTTCACAATGATTTTCAAAATACAGTACTCTTGTGCAGCTACAGCTTTTTTCCTTATTTTTTGTACATACCATTGTATTTATTACATTTTCTTGGAAAACGACCTGACAATACTATTTATTTAGAATTCTTCAGTCTTTTGGTCATTCACATGTTACCAACATTTACGTAATTAGTCACAGATAATTTTCAAAACATTAAGTTCCGTTAAACTAAATCTTGGTCTTTGCAAATCTCTTGATGTTGATGTCTTATTTTCAGTGATTTCCACATGTGTCCACTGCTATTCATTATCATTATTTGTAGCATCAAATAGGTTAAACTAAATTTGCAAACATCTGTAATTTGAAAAGTGAGTATTAAGTGCCATCTCTCATGTCTGGGCCTAGAATCACAGCTTGCTATGAACAACAGATTTAAGTGTCTCATTATTTTTTAGAAATTGAGTTTAAGGAGGGTGAAACACAGCACTTTGTGGAGATCGAAGTTCTCTTTGATGGAGTAAGGGAGATGAGAGAAGCCTTCACTGTTCACCTGAAGCCTGATGAGAACATGGTTGCAGAAATACAGGTAACGAGCAAAGTCCTGAAAAAAAAAATCTGGTAAACAGACCTCTTACTTACTTTCTAGTTCATTGTTTTACTCTTCTTTTAAGATTTATTCACACTGTCTTGGCTTGTGTATTTAAAAGACAAAAAGGATCATCCCAGCTGTCAGAGCAACACCTACACAAAACAAATTGTTGTCAAGGCAATAATGTTGATGGGGCCATAGAGTCAATGAAAGAATGAAGTCTTCAGGATATCATTCCAGACATAGTCTCCTCATATAATCAGTCTTAGAAACTGATGTCCTTTTGGAAACACTCTCTGGTAGTACAATATAACCTCTATGCTGTAAAAAGAGTAATTTCAGGTGAAATATGACTTCTACTTTCAAAACCATGTTAATATTATTCTTATTGTGTAAGATGAAATAGCCACACATTCTTGTTATTTAACATTATATGTTATATACTTTTAATTTAAACAGTATATTCCTCTGACTGGGCACAAAATGTTCTTGAAACTCCCTGTCTGTGTCATGAGTGTCACACCATATATAGCCTGACTCCAGAGAGCCAGACAGAAGAGACACAGCCTTTCCTGAGGACAAACACCCCATTTCCACCAGGCATTAGAGCATACAGTGCACTTAGAGGGTTCTACCAGAGTATTGAAGTAATAACAAAAAAGCTGGGAGGCAAGGTTAAAGGTCTGGGATCTTCACTGTTCTGAAAGGAAAAATTTCATTTTAGCTCTTCCTTTTGCACTCTGCAATGTGCTTTCGGCGCCTCAACCCCTTCTCAGTAGCTCATCCAGTTGAGGTTTTAGAACTTCTTTTGGAGCAATGTTTCAAAGGCTAGACATATTCTGATCCAAGTCCAGCCTGAATCCCCTTGTTTATTTAAATTTTCACAGAGAACTGTTTCTGTCCTTTTCATTGTCAGACAGCCAAGGCCATTGTTTACATCGAAGAAATGAACAGCATGGCGGATGTCACCTTTCCCTCTGTCCCTCAAGTTGCATCTCTGTTGATATATGATGATACTTCTAAAGCTAAAGACAGAACCAGTCCCATTGCTGGCTATCCTGTCATCTGTATCACAGTGAGTATCTCTGCAGAAAAACAGAACAAAATCAGTATATGGGTTTTGTTCGGTGGATTTTAGGCACCCAGTATCAATCCATATGGTGGTGAGTCACACATACTAGTCACACAAATTAGTCACACATATTAGTTCAAGCTAGAATTATCCTTAGAGCTAATCTAATTTGTCTGGATAATGAATCCATTTTCAGGAGGACAAATAGCATAGAAAGATGTTTCTCTTGTTCCTCACTAAGAACAGTTTGATTTTGATACTCTCACTGTGTCTGTGATTGCATGACCTTACTATTTCCTGTGTTATCCTGCCTTGATTTGCAGAGTTAAAATTACTGGAGATAACAGATGAGCCATTGTTTCCAATGAGTGCCACAGACTGAAAAATGAGTGCTGAAGGAATACAGGCATCTCTCTTTTTTTTCACTAGTAGTTTTGTAACTGAAAAGTTTACATAAATATTCATATACCATGAAGAATGTTTTTGTCCATCTTCAACTTGTTTTTCAAACATTCCTTTTGCACAGGAATGTCACAAGTTGAATGGTTCTTCTAAATTAAAAAAAAATCAAAGAAAATAAATCTTGAAATGCAAAGTATATTTGCAGAATTAGAACAAAGGGAGAAGTTTAAATTAAAGTAGTACATGGAAGTGTAGTTTGTGCCTTCATAACTATGCCATGCTTTCACCTATAAATCAATTTAAAATAATATTTTTTATTTCAATAAGCATAATTAGATACACCTTTTAATCCACCCTAACTCTGCTAAACACATCACTGTCAAAATAAGGTGATTTCTTATGAGGCTTGTTGGGATTGTCAGTTCCATGTTGTTGAGTTTTGTGACTCTTGATGACTTAAAATTCCTTTGCCATGAAGCAAATAAATTCTTAACACATCTGCCTTATTCTGCAGGCATGTAATCCTAAGTATGAAGACTTTGACAAGACTGGCTCTATATGTGCCAGTGAGAACATCAATAACACTCTGACACAGTACAGGTGGCTTGTAAGTGCCCCCACTGGGCCCGATGGTGTGACCAGCCCCATGAAGGAGGTTGACTTTGATACCTTCTTCACTTCCTCTAAGATGATTACACTCGACTCCATCTACTTTCAAGCTGGTTCTCGTGTCCAGTGTGCAGCTCGGGCTGTGAATTCAGATGGGAATGAGGGCCTTGAGCTTATGAGCCCTATTGTCACTATAAGCACGTCAGAAGGTAAGACATCACCACCTGTTGCAAAATTCACAGGTCTCTTTTGGATCCCCAATTGAGTCCTAGCAAAAGCTGGTTACATGATCAGGCATTTTAACATTACAGTCTCAGCTTTCTTCTGTTGTTCATAGAGGTAGTGCAAAAACAGCAAAGCATTATATAAAGAAAATGTTTTTCCTCTCTCCTAGTTTTCCACGTCTTTAAATAATAATCCACATAGCAAACTTGTATGTTCATGAGAACAATATAGAATGTACAATTAATTAGTGAAGCCTGGTTTCTGCTGGCTTTTGAATTCAACTGCAGTAATGATGCAGTACAGTCTCAGCTCCTACTAGACACTGGAGAATCCCCATGGGAGTGGGATAGGAAAGCCTAGACAGAAGAAGAACCTCATTTGACATTCAGACCTCACTGAATGCCTGAGAATTGGTGTCTTCCTTGACTAAAGACTAAAGCAACCAGTGTCCAATAACAGGGCATGGACAATTTTTTTCCTTGGTCAAAGCATTCATAATTACTCATCCTTCTTCTTTCTCTGATGCTCTCTCTTTGATTTGCCTCTTTGCCTCTGTCTGGTTCTTTGACACCTAACCAATGCTGAATTGATGCTGCATTCTCTCAGCCAGCAGAGTTAATGTAGTCCACCTCCTTTGCCAAGCCAACTCATGAAACTTACACTGAATATCATTATGAAGGAGAGGTGAAGCTCTGACATACACACAAGGACAGTCTGATAGCAGAGGCTATTTTGTTACAGAAATCACAGATACTTTTGTTTATTGTATAATATGGAGAATGCGTAATTATCAGCAAAGAAGGCCAGTTGCAAAACACTGTGTTTTATTACCCTTCTGCAGCCTTTTGGCTCTTTGTGTCATTTTTGCTGCTTTTGTAGCTACATTAACTCTTGAAGTTTGTTCAAGATAAATGCCATGATTGTTCATTTGCAGTATTTTTTTAATTTTCTAGGCCTTTTCAAGTAAATATTTTTGTTAAAACATTATATTTTCTTCTAATTTAGGGCTTTAAGAACTTTCAGGAATGGAATTTCTCTTTACCCCTGTCCTTTAGTCCACATTTTGACTGTAGACTCAAGTCATCTTTGCACTAATCAGGAATCCTACACCCTAAAGAGGACTCTGCCTAAAGCTATTGTCTACAAGGTGCTCTGTAGTTCTTGTTAAAGACAGACAAACCTGTGCTGTGTGAGCTGGTTTTGTTATATGAAACAGACTGCCTTTGTTAGTGTTATAATGCATTATTTGGATTACACTTGAGAAATTAGCAGAGCTAATTAGCCCAGTCTCAGGACTGAGTTGTCATGCATAAATTACTTCCAGTACCTGAGCTAACTTGTGATGTGGAATGAAAGAAGTGCAATTCTCAAAGCAACCTGCCAAAATCCTGGTTATTTTGCACTTTGAGGATGCTCTACCTTCAGTGCTTATACAAAATTCTCAAAAGGAAGTCAGATTGCACAAAAAATTTCATTTAGTCTCTTTAGCAACGTTATTTGCATTTGAGGAAAAAAGACGTAAAACCACCAACCAAAGCGACCAACCAACCAACCAAAAAAAAAAGCTATCATGAGCAGAAAAGAAATTTTGTTTCCTCCTGACAGAAGTTTCCAACTTGGAGATGTTAAGCAAGATAAGGTCCACCAGAACCAATAAGCTCTCCAAGAGGAAGGTCCTGCCTCCTCTTTTCTTGAAATCCGTCAGAAATGGGCAAAGAAAACAGTTTTGATTTTCCACATCTGCTTGTTTTTTACCTAGAGCACCTTGTGATCCTTTGGCCACCACATGAGAAAGCAGCCAGAATGCAGACACTTCTGCATTGAACTATGCAACTAGAAGTTGTACATATCTCAGATCATATGATTACAACCTAATTTTCTGGTCCTACAAACTGGGACTAATACTGGAACACATTGGTGAACTAACACTGGAAAGGATTACCAAAATAAGTTACACATGCTCCTTTCTTAGAGAAATTCAAACTTCAAATTAACAAGGACTTAAGCAACTTGATCCATCTTTGAAGCTGGCTCTATTCTAAGCAGAGTATTTCTAGGTATCCTTTCGACACAATTTTTCTAACTGCACTTTTTTAACTAATGGATCAGGAGGCTCATAAAGTTCTGTGAGAGCACATCATATGCCAATCCAGTGCCAAAACCAACTGAACACTGGTCAGGTATCTTCCATAAAACTTAGGATGGTGGGAGGAATTAAAACATATGCCTCTGAAGACCTCTGTAAGAAAGTATGGCACTTGGCACTGACTTTGCAAGTAAGGTTAACACATGCAACTGAAAAGGCACAGACATCACTGTGTTCTGAAAATGTGATCCTGTTAATTGAGTAATGATTTCTAGTTGAATTCTCTTTTGCATAAATTCCTGTCGAAATCTCTGGAAAATTCTTCTCAAAGTGTTTACTATTCATTCAAGAAAATTCTCATTGTTTTGGATACCTGTGCAGTGGAAGAAAAGTACATCTAAAATAGTGCAAGGGAAAGTATAGATTGTTTCCAATGGACTTAAAGTAAGGTTGCTTTCTCTTTTATCCATTAGGTCTTTGTCAGCCTCGAATATCAGGAGTAGTTGGAGCAGAACCATTCTCTGCCAAACTGCGCTACACTGGCCCAGAAGATCCTGACTATGCCAACCTCATCAAACTGACAGTCACAATGCCACATATTGATGGTATGAGAAAATCAGCTGTGGAGTTAAGAGAACTTATACAGTATGCTGTTATTTGAGCTACTTTATTGGTCATATTATTTTAAATAGACAAAATAATAATATAATATTTTAACAGTGGGACCGAAGAAAAATTTTATGAATGAACAAGTGCAGTTTGCAACAAGGTGCATAAGATACTGTATTGATACAGAGTCTCTGATGTGAAGAATAGCATTTTCAGAATCATTCCATAATTTACAGAAGTTGGGCTAGACCTAAGCTTTGTAAAACTTCTTTGAAGTGCTTAGAAATATACCATTTGATTACAAGGTGCTTCTGAAAAAATCACACCATTGTTTGATTTAATAGTATTTTGCAGTATTCATATGTTTTATATTAATATATTGAAATATTAATATGTTTAGAAATATTTTATTTGTCTTTTTGTCATACACAGACAATTATTGTGGGTAAAATTCTCATACATACTTAGCATATCAAGTTTCTTTGAATTCTTAAGTACAGTAATTGGTCTAAGTACAAAATACAAAAGCACTGTATAACATGCTTAATGTTTGACACTGTTTGGCTAAATTAAGCAGTTCTGACAACTGACATTTAGTGACAGTGCTATAAATTAATGTTTTTAGGCATGCTGCCTGTTATTTCTACAAGAGAGCTCTCCAACTTCGAGCTGACACTTAGCCCTGATGGAACTAGAGTTGGAAACCACAAATGCTCCAACCTGTTGGATTACACAGAAGTGAAGACCCACCATGGTTTTTTAACTGACGCTACCAAGAACCCAGATGTGACTGGAGAGACCATTCCCTACCAGTACAGCCCAACAATCAGAGGCTTCAATACCTTGCGCTTCTACCGCAACCTGAATCTGGAAGCCTGTTTGTGGGAGTTTATTAGCTACTATGACATGTCCGAGCTCCTCACAGACTGTGGAGGCACCATTGGGACCGATGGACAGGTATGGAACTGGTTCTTGATTTTGTACTGTGTTCTTATCATATTTTCCTTATAATTCATCTGTGGTAGTAGAAATAGGAGAATAATTTGGTCTGAATTAAATTTGCTATGATTTTCTCCCACTACGGTTCTAGGGTATTTTGGGACAAACCAATCCCACTTTTACTGTATAGTGAGCTAACTTAGTGTTTTCTTGAAATGAAAGACTTCTGAAGAATTGCTTTTAGCACATAGGTAGCATTGGGCTCTTTAATATTAGTTGTGGTATATCTTAAAAAGCAGCTTTAAAACATTGTGGAGAGACTTCTTGTTGATAACAATGGACTGCAGTGTCCTACCAGCAGCTTGGCTTTGCTGATCTCTTGTCCACTGGGTAACATGACCTATCAGTTCAGACAGCATGGTGGTTTTGCATTACCCAGCAGAAAATTACTTGTTGAGAAAGCAAAAGAAGCTGCCAATATGGAATGGCTGAAGAACAGAGCTGTGAAACTGGTTGGGGAGTTAAAAGCAAGAGATTGGAGAGAACTTCAGCTGTACTTTGTAAAATTATTTCTAGAAATCCATAGTAATGTGGAAGGAAAAGGGTACAGGGTTTCTTCTGGAGCAGTGACAGAGTGAAATTAATCCCTTTGTCTTCCCTGTATAATTTATATATAAGCCTGTCTGATCCCACTCAGACTCTGGAGCACACTGGCTGTAACTATGAAGTTCATGTACATAAAAATATATTTGGGGAACAGTCCTACAGGCTGGAAAAAGGACTCATATCAGAGAAGTCTATCCACAGCTAACTCTCTTTCCTGGTACACTAGCGTTCCTTGTTGAACAACTGTAAAAAGAATGAGCCTGCTTTGTGAAATGGACTTAATTTCTCTGCTCTTTTGACATTTTTCCAGTGATCCATATTCTGTGAGACCTCAGTAGACTTATTTGCACAAATTCTTATTTTGTTAGTCCCAAATGGCATAAAGCAGATGTGGAAAGTGTGTTGCTGACCACAGAAAAATATAAGCATGTGCAACAACAGAGCTAATTTACTACTAGAAGTGTAGTCACCAGTGGACATATAGATATCAGATAAACTGGGGGTTTTTTGTTGTTTTGATTTTGTTATAATTTCATGCCTAAAGTCCACATACTCTGTGGGTGTTCACAGGGAATCATACAGTCAGTTTGCTGTACAAGAAATTGCACCAGAATCTCTTTAGCACTTGGCTAACTTCCCAACATTCTGCCTCTCTTAACTAGAGATCACATACTCTAAATCAGAATATGAGAACAAAATTAAGCTTCTGCCCTTCTCAGATACAAAGGCCTTGATGGATATGTCATCTCAGTGCTTTGTCATCAGTTCTGGTTCCTTGTCTGTTCCAGAGACCAGTTCAAGGTCTCTGCCTTGATGTTGGAGGCTCACTGTCCAGGCTCTGCTTGGGCTTGGCCTCTGCTGAAAGCAGATCCTCCTACAGGTGCATTCCACTAGATCTATGAACCTGTCAGAGGGAAAGGGACAGCGTCCAAGTGTGGGATGTAAACCTTACACATTCCCAGAAGATAAAAACGACAGCAGTCTTCACTGTTCTTAGAATGATTTAATTTCTTCATTTCTTCGACTCATCATTCCTTCGACTATCTCCTTATGCCCGGGCAATATGCAACCATATATTCTTATTTCCCATACAACACAACTATAAGCACATAAGCACACACAACTTGAAGCATCTGTAACTATGCAAGCCACTTCTCCCTCAGTGAAAACGAAGGAAGACCAACCTGGTATGCATCCTTTCCATTTTCAATACTTCTCTGTCCTTTAGAGAAAAGGCTGGATAGCTGCACTAGACAAATGTGTATCTAAATAAAACCTATTTATGTCTATGTGCATAGAAACAGAGGAGGAAATAAGTACCGTTCCAATATTTTAGTAAATTGGAAGAACCAGTACATTCAGTTTTGGAGGACATGCATAAGTGGCAATGTGGCCAGAGAAGAGAGCTGTACTTTCCTTAGGCTTCAGAAGTGTTATGAAATTTATGTAAGCTCCCTCATTTACAAGCAGAGAGGGATGAACATGAGCTGTGAGAGCCATGAAACTGCAGCTGAACTCATCCTTTAGTGCCTTCTGGGTTATGGATAAAAGGTTACAGTGTGTTAAGTGAAATATCAAGCTGAATTACTTCTAGCGGTGAAGCTTTGCCCCACAGCCAGTACGCGCTTCACTGCCCTCCCTGTTTTCCCCACCTCCATTTAATTCTTCTCCAGGTTTGGTCTTTATCTTCACATGACCCCCTCCAGCTGAGAGGGGAGGCAGTCAGTGCCCTATCTCTGTGGTTGTCACCATTGTTGTTTTTTTCTCCTTCAGTGAACAATTAATAATCCTCTTCTGTGAGAGGAAAGCTGGCAGCTATGGTTTTCACCATTTTTTTTAGCAGACAAAGGAAGCTTAAATTGTATTATACAGACAGAACAGATAAATAACAAAAACACTCTTACCACATCCTGGCACCACTGCAAATTTAATGTCTTGAATTTACCAGATACTTTGTCTAGATCTTTAGGCTCAAACTTTTGTTTCTTGATTCTAGTTCTCCAGTACCTGTATGGTCAAACAAAGACAGCCATGTTGATTCAGACAGAGACTTCACAAAAAGAACTGGCAATGTCTTAAATGATGTGGACCTTCACTTTATGGAAGCTCCTACTGTGGTAGGGGAAGAAGACGAATTTTAGTAGGCAAGAAGTGAGGTGGGAGACCTGCAGCTGGTGTATTTCTCCTGGCACAGCTCCTAGTGTTTGCTGAAGGCTGCAGCTGTCTTAGCCAGTTCCCATGAACTCATGAACTGTCATAATACATACAGAGAAGGTCTTAGTTTTCTTTTTTTTTTTTCCCTTTGAGGCCTTTTGATTGTGACCCATTCTCTTTCTCAATTATTCTGTGCATGAGCAAACCCTGTGTGAGCTAGATGCAGCACTCCTTTCAGTGTACAGCTTGACGGTTTGTTCCTGGGGTCTGCCCACAACTGAAAAACCAGGCATTTATGTATCTAAACATGGACTTAGATGTGTAGTTTAGAGAACTTCTGTTTAAAAATAAAAAATAAAGACCTGCTCCTCTCTAAATTAAGTTAATTAATTTGTGTTAGAGTTCTGTCCTTGTTAAAGTTAAGGTCAGCTTTGATGATTAGCAGTTTTCTTTAGGTCAACCTGCAGTCACAGTCTAAAATTCAGTGTCTGCACGTGGATATGTATAGGCCTTAAAAAGGAGGAACTCACCAACTTGAGAGCAGTCTTCCTGTATGTTCAAGTAGCTAATAAAGGCTGGACTTCATGGGGACATTGTGAGTGTCAAGTACTACAGACATCTCACATTCTCAAAACACAGGTTCTAAAACAATGACAGATATTCATGAAAGGAAGTGCAAAAAATGAGACAGTGAAAACCAAGCAAGTGACCGTACTTTAATAAAGTGTATATTGAAGTGTTGGTCTACACTTGTTTGATAGAGTGTGAAGTATCATTTGATCTCATTTCCTACTGTTATAACAGTTTGCTGTAGCCAGGCAGTTTGGCATATGAAGGCTTCTGTGTGGTTCTGGCCAAGTATTTATATATGGATGTTGCTTTCCATAGTTCCAGTCCATTGCCAGACTTGGAATAGGAAAGCAAGGAAATTACCATTCAAACTAATTTTATTAACAACAGCTCGTTAATCAGGTCTTTTACAGTAACAAGAAGGTGAAGAACATGTATTAAAAATACTTGAATGTGTAGATTTATACCTTGAAATTATGGTCATTGAGTATAGCTGAGCAGTTATCTTTTTTCCTTCAAAAACCAGTTATTTTTGGCCCAAACTGAAAATGTCTTTCTTCCAATATGTTCAGTTCAGTTCACATTTATGCTGCACATGTTATGGCACTGAGCTTTTCAAAATCCCATCTGCAAACAGATTTTAAAATCGCTAATGTACTGCTGCACCTTATACGAGGCAGCTTGCAGAAGGTTTTTATTGCACAGAAACAGTATATTTCCAGCTTTATTGGATCTAGTTTTACCAAAATCATACTTTAAGATGAAAACTCAGCTATTCTGAAAATCTCACTAGATGTTGTAAAATGCAAACAGACAGAAATGTCTGTTTCAGATTTTTATATTCTTTAGCCACCCCAGTCAAGTTTAAGAAAACTCTACAACTCATGTTCCCTTGACATGGAACCTCACTAAAAGACAAACATTTTTTCTCTAGCTGCAAACATGTGCATTTAGTAAGCTGTGAAGAAGAAAAATACTATAAAGTGAATGCGCCAGCTGTGTAACAAGGCCAGAGGTTAAATTTTTTCAAGGGACTGGCGTTTCAAGGCTGTATTGCATTCTCTTCTCCATTCAGACTTCTTTAAACAAACCTGCTTTGCATTTCACCTGTGACCTACCTGTCTGGGTGTCTTCTCGGGGCCAAATCTTAGTTTTGCCATACTGACATTGTGTAAACAGTTAATTGATAACATTGTTAAGCTTGTGTGACTCAAATTCACAGACATAGCAAGTAAATGCAATAGAAAATGAGACTTAGGGTAATTTGGAGAATAAAAACACAATTTTCATGTAAAGTCTGTTTCATTGCGATACACAAAATAAAACATGAACATGTGTTATTTCTGATGTCTAATTCTGATTTTATCAGCACTATCACTATACACACACACTCTGACAAGTTCTGCCCTCTGGAAATGTAAGCCAGCTAAATAAAGCACACTATAAATGTAGAACAGAGTTCATGCCCCAAACTCTTTACTGAAAATACTTTTTATTGTAAATATATTAAATTGTTACATGACAGATCCTCAAAATAATTGTGTTTTTTACTTAATGAAGTTTGACAGATTGCATCTGAAAGGGGAAGAAAAGAAAAACACTTATAGAAAGTCCCTATAATACTTTCTAAGTCTTAAATGGGAATTGTCAGTATTCTAAACCAGACCTTATGGTCTGTGATAATTTACCTTAAAAAAAAAAAAAGGTATGAAGCTCTACTTTTTAGATCAATGTCCAGTATAAAATCATGTTCTTCTCTCTCACACATGTGAATTTTGAGGTGCACTGTTTGATGATTTTTTGTCTAAATTTTTCCAGATATTATCTGTAAGAGTCTGTTCCCTGATTGGAACAATTTTTGTCTTCTTTCTTCTCAGGTTCTCCAGACCTGGCATTGTCACAACGTGTTAGACACAATTTCCCCAGTTCATCTGGGGTGTAGCTGTAGTCTGTGTTTCTCTCCTGGTATCAGAAGACTAAAATTCACACCCACTTATTATTATTTAAAATCAGTGTAACTGAATGTAATTTTGTCAGTGCAACTGGTAAAATCTCCTGTGCATAGGATGCATGGATACATAATGCACCTGTCCTGTCTCTCCACAGCAGTTAAGCTGATCCTACACTTACACAGCTCTAAGTTACCCTTTTGGTTTCATCAGTGTCACACTGAGATATAAAATGAACAGCTGGCTACTCTCAATAGGCTTTGCATGCAGTGCTGGAAAAGAAAGATAACTCAATGGAAAGAATGTTTTCTCGTGTTTGTCTAAACAGCGTTATTAGGAGGGCTGGAGAAGTCAGACTCCTCCGTGTAACACATTCCATCGATTCATTTGGGGGGTGGGGCAGTGTCCGCTCACTTTGACACAGCTTTCCTCTGCAGTTGACTTCCTCTTTATTTCATTTTACTGTGTCAAAAAGATCCTTTCATACACCATGTCTTGGGATTTTTCTCTTCTCCCTACAGAAGAGTAGATTCCCCCTTGTAGAAATGAGAGGCTCTTAAAAGTTTTCATTTACTGTTAGAGAGAATTCTTTATTCTCTATATTATTCTCTGACTTTCGGTGTTGTAGGTTTGCCTCCATACCTGCAAATCCATGAGTGCTTGGAGAAGGGTTTGTGTGTATAAAAACTCTATGAGCTTTCAGAAAGAACTTCTGCCTCCCCCTCCGTGCCGTGAATCACACGTAAGGGCAGCAATACTGATGGAAGCACATGAGTACACAAATAAATTCCCAGGATAAGGCAAGCAGCCCTGCTGCCCAGACACCTCTTGCAGGTGTTACTAAAAGGGAAGAACCTTTTAAATTCTACAGTCCTGGAAATGGAGAGTTTCAGATTTCCCCACAGAGTAGTGGTAATGTCAAAGGAGCAGTGTTTCTGGCAGACTTGCCCCAAAAGTGATCCTGCTACTAGATTTCCACCAGTACGAATAAGCTGAACTCTCTAATGCTATGGTCCCATCAAATGGAGGCAAGAAAACCCTAAAATGTGGCTTACAAACCTCATTAATGGGTTGCTTTATGTACAGTATGCATGAAGAGCCAATGACACATTGAAAGTCAAGAAAATCCTTGGAAGAAGGGGTGCGTTTTTAGCTTGATGTGTCATAGGGTACTGAGCTAGAAGGAGTTTTGTGCATCACCCTATCCAGGCCACTGCCTTAAGTCTATATGATATCGTTCCAACACTAGTAAACTTAATCTAAAACCTAACAGGATTTCATGGCCTCACTATTCTTGTCAAATGCCACCGCACTGAGGGCTGGAAACTCTTCTGATTTCTAGGCTGTGTTTGTCATTGCCATCTTATGCCCATTTGTTCCCGTGTCAGCTCTATCTTTCATCATCAGTGGCCCTTCTCTGCTCTAAGCCTCCTGATGTACACAGACAGCATTCTTAGTCCCTCTTAGCCTTTGTTGTACTGGGCTCAACAACACGGCTATTTTAAACTCTTCTCATCAGATAGTTTTGCCATTCCTCCGATTATGTTGATTTCTTTTTCTGTAGTCTACAATGCAAATTAGACTTTTTCAAGCGTGGATGATCAAAGCTGTTCCAGATAAGCTCTCACTAGTGCTCTGTATAATGGCATGCATGCTTCTAATTTCCACCCCATTCCCCAGTTTATCTTAGGATCATAGCACATGGAGAGGGTAGGAAGGTCATAGTTATGATGTGATCAACTCACGTAACAATATTTCTTTCCCCTCTATTGTGTCTAATGAATGTCTTTCATTTCTACCAGAAATTCCTGTGACTGGTTTCTATTACCTTATACTTTAAGCTATTAGATTTCATCTCACTACTATTATTCTAATCCTCAAGGTCATTTAATTCTCACTTTGATATTCCAGTCTCTACTTTATCATTAAGCGTTAAGTATGCTTCTATTTAAGAAAATAATGGATGTATATTAAATCCTCTTCCACATAGTTTTGTCTCTTCCTTATAAGCAAGCTAAATTTCGGATCTCTGACTTCAATGTCTAATTCTTCTTGTACAGCATGCAGATGCAGAACAAAAAGGCAGAGCGAAAAGCCAACACAGTTTGTCTGGTATGACCTTACAATAGTAATGCATTTTATATACAATCAAATGTATTCATTCAGTTCTTGATACTGCTCCAGGAAATGACAAATTTTGGAGGTTACTCCTGAATGAAAGGCAAACCATAATACGCTCAAGAGCTGCATCATTGCTATATATATATATTTTTAATAGAAGTGAGAATATAATGCTGTTATTTAAAATAACTTAGTAAATCTGTGTCCAAAATAATTGCTCAGATACTCATGCAGGTATCCCAAAGATAAGCTTGTGCAACTTACATGGTACTAGGTAATAATATTTTTGTCTAACTTCAATTGGTCATCCAATATATAAAGAGAAGAAAACTTCTTTCTGTTCCTAATAAAAGTTCTTGATTGTGTTTATGTAAAACCAACAAAGAAGCGTTAATATAATCTACAACTGTAGCATCTCATCTACCAGCCTGTGTTAGTGTTTTACTTTTCAGTGGTGCCCAGACTGTTTTCAGCAGTTCCCAGTGACAAGGTGAGGAGCAATGGCCATAAACTAAAGCATGAGAAAGAACACAGAGGGCGGCAGAGCACTGGAACAGGCTGCCCAGTGAGATCATGGAGTCTCCCTTTCTGGAGACATTCCAAACCCACCTGGACATGTTCCTGTGTAACCTGCTCTAGGTGACCCTGCCTTGGCAGGGGGGTTGGACTTGATGATCTCCAGAGATTCCTTTCACCCCTAAGAATTCTTTGATTCTGTGGTACTGGGTGTTTCCAAATGAATACTGTCTAAATGCTGGCACATATTATGGAATGAGTCAAACAATGTAAGTTGAAAGGTGTTTGGTAGCATAGTACGTAGACCAAGGAGTGTCACTTGTGAAAGTGAGTTGCGGCAACTATGAACATTTGCCTTAATGAAGTCCTTAATTAGGTCAGAGTTTTTAGTCAGTGCAAGCAGTAAATTTGTGGTTACATTATATTAGTAAAAGTTCTGTCAGGCATTTCAAATTGTAAAGCAGCTGTACAGTGATGGGAGTTCAGCCCCTTGACATGCTGCTGGTTGAATGCAGAAACAGTTTGATTTTTACACAGCTTGTAAACTTCTTTGAATGCTGTGGAATTTTGATAGTGCAAAACACTCTTTTGAAGCATTTAAGGTAATCAGGGAAATGTTCAGATGTGCAAATTTATATATGGAATTTCCATTGGAACTAAATGAAAATTCAACCACTTTTATGACTTTGAAAAGTTTCCCACTGGGAGATGATCTTAATGTCTTTCCTCACATATAGTTCTAAGAAAATCCAGAATGGACTAAAAGGATCTGGATTGCACATTTTGAGTCAGAGATATGAGAGTGACAAAGTATTTGTAACCAAACATAAATGCAAAGTCTATTCAGAGAGGTTTAGTTCCATGTATCATGTAAGAGCTGTCTGAAGAGGTGACAGTTTACAGAAACTATTCTTCTTGCCCTTTTTTCATGAAAATATACATGAAGAATATGTAATTGTTTGATAATTACAGCACAGTTGCTTGGTATATGCAGAAAGGCTCTATTTTTAAATTCATATCAACTTATCAACTTATTATTTTTAGCTCTTCCAGACAGTGAGGAACTGTATGATCTGTGTGTTTGCATGCAGTGTGTTAGCCATGCACAAAGGAAGAAAGAGTTCCGGAGATGACTGAGTCCAAGGACTCAGTCTTACAATGACATCTGACCAATTCCAGCATCTTCCTGAAGAGTTCCTTAGTTGATAATAACAAGAATGTAAGCAAAAGAATTGGCTAAGGCATAACCATAGAGCAAATAAAAAAGGATATTTGAAAAATTTCTAAAGCCTTCATTAGTAGCTATGCTGTATGTTTACTAAAAAAATCAGAGCAAAAATGATGAGTCAAAGTTGAGGGAGTTATGTTTTATCAGTTTGAAGTACAAAGATGAAGCTTCAAGGGATGTAAGCTCAGCGGAAAACCACTGAAATGTGGTTTTGCACTTCATCTGTAATTTGCAAAAAGAGAGAAATAGATCCAGTCACAGTCCTTATTTCAAGTTCTGTCTTCCCTTTCTCTTGCATTAGGCTTACCTGTGCGGTGCTGCCATTCACGATCACTAACCCTAATACACGATTCTCGTTTTTGTAGGTTCTCAACCTAGTGCAGTCCTATGTCACGCTGAGAGTCCCTCTGTACGTCTCGTACGTTTTCCACTCTCCCGTGGGCGTCGGAGGCTGGCAGCATTTCGACCTGCAGTCGGAGCTCCGGCTGACTTTTGTGTATGACACTGCCATCCTGTGGAAGGATGGGATCGGCAGCCCACCTGAAGCAGAGCTCCAAGGTGGGTGTTCGGTTTCTTGGCACAGAACTCACGCTCTGTTGCTAAGAGTATAATTTGCATGCAGTGGGATGGTTTTTCAATCATTCCAATACTAAAACAAAAAACCAAATTAAAATTGTCATTTATTATCAGTTGCAATCTGTCATTTCCTAGCACTCACAGGTCTCTGCTGGAGTGTTTATGAAAATCATGTAAGGTTGACATCAGCTCTTTTACTGCAAAGAAAAACAATTGTATTGTTATATTTGAAGTACACAGGCAAAAATAAAAACATTCATATCTAATTAGAACTTCAGGGTACATTATGTAACCAAATTCTGTTAGCACACAAGATGCTTGCACTTTAATGAAAATAATTGAAGGTTTTCTGTGATACCACTTTTTTCTCACTTTGAATGCCCAGTTTCAGAAACTTTTGATATTTTGAAAATGTTATGAAACATTCAAAAGAAACAGAACTGTATAATGGGGGCCTGTCCTCTGTGTGAGAGTAGTAAACTGTGAGACATTCTGTAAATGTGTTATAGGCACTGTCAGTAAATTTGTGAGTATAACTAGTCAACAAGTCCAACTGTATCATTGCAGAATTTATCTTTTTAAAAAGTGAATTTATTTTTTAAAAATAGTGACATACAGATGTACGTGCAGGATTAAAATGTATAGTTACACCTGTGCGCTGCATTTTTCTTTTTTATGCAAATTTACTTGATATTTCCCAGCATTAAGCTTCAGGTGTTTCCTATCTCTCTCAACCTAAGGTAGAATACAGGCAGCAGCTGTAATTATGTACATAGACCTACACAATTTCAGCACTCCTGGGAACCTAAAATCACTTTTTGTTTCTGCTAACTGTATATGAACTACAGAAATCATTGCTACGCCATTTCTGTCCTTATGTTAGAAGCAGGAAATGTGGAGCAGAGAGGGGAATCTACAGTTCATGAAGAATGAAGCACATGTCATGCCATGCCTTAAGAATAAACCACATGCTACAAATCATGTGGTGTGCTAGTCACCAAACAACAACCAGGTCTAATCCTCTGTCTCAGCAGTTACGTGGTTCATCTATGCCACCATTTCCCGTCTTTGATGCTTTAATTTTTTTATTTCTCTGTTTAAGAAGCTGATGGACACATCTTTGGAGCTGCTGAACATTGCCAGTTCCTTCTGAAAACAATCAGCACAAAACAACCCCCAACATATCCCAGTCTCATTTGGGTAGTATTTTTTGAGCAGTATTTTTTCTGGGCAGGAAGGGGTTAACTAATTTCCTTTTTCCTTTCAATAACTGACAATTCATATAGTAGTCCTACATAAATTCTGAGTAACATGTAAAGCAGTCAAGGTCTTCTAAAGCCCTAATTCCTGATGAACACACAGATATTTCTATTGTACCAAGAAATATGATTGGTGCAGATGATTTTGTACAGGTGGTATACATTCACACCAGTGTGTTATGTTTCCAGCACATTCATGGGAAAACATTCCTTTTTCCTTCTTTTTCCTGGCAAGCAGAATGGTGGTACATCACTGCTGTTTGTAAGGGAGCGCTGAAGGAAATACCTAAGCTCTAAAGCTTTGCGGAACTCCAGAGAAAAAGGGTCTTGTCTTCAAGCTACAGCAATAAACCACTTCTGATGTGTAAACAAGATATTGTAATCTGAAATTAGAATTCTAAGGCCTGTGTTTTGTGCCAGATTCATGCCAAAAATTGCCATCAATGCAAAGCCTGTCAGAAGGAGTTTCACAGATTGTAGCACCCTAGAGTAGATTGCTGTGGAAGTCAACCAGCTGCTGCAACTAATGCTGGTGGTTGCTGCCTTGGCACAGCAGGCAGGGAGGCACTGATAAAGGGTCTGTCTCTGAAACAGCGTTCATTGGTAGAAGTCAGCTTGAATACTTGGTGAAAACAAAAGTCTTCCTTCTGCAGACCTCCCTGGCAGCTGACCATGCTGTTGCCTGAACCCAAGCACAGACTGTGGATGGATTTTCCTCAGCCTACCAGATCAGCTGTGGGGGTCCATAGTAACACGTGAAAGCATGACTTTGCAGGGAAGTTCCCTATATTCTTTGGAAGCTGTGTCATGTTGTGAAAACTCAAGGCCTCGCTGTGTAAATTCTTGTTTGAGGAGAATCTGGAGTCAACCCAAAAAGTACCAGCGGGCCTCCCCAAACATGTGACATGGCAAGGGCAGATGAAAGAGTGGGTCTGGTGATTCACAGGAGCGTGGCTTCTTTGTCAGCTGCAAGTGGAACACTCTTGTAAACTGGTTTTTGCTGGCAGGTTCCCTGTTCCCAACCAGCATGCGCATCAGTGAAGAGGGGCGCTTGGTTGTCAACTTCAAGACTGAAGCCCGGTTTCATGGTCTGTTTGTTATGTCCCATCCTGGTAAGTGTAACCTACCCTTCAGCAGTACTACAGAAATAGACACCCTTCCCAAATTTGTTACTATTCATTTTTTGTCTGGTTCTGGTTCTGAGAGCTGATTTTTTTTTTTTTTTAATATATACTATGCTCTTCAGATTTTTCCTCTGCTTGAGATTCCTTACTTGTCATTGATGACTGTATTCAGGTTGTCAAACTTGTTGAAATATGCATGAACCTGATGGAAGGCAAATAGTTCCACCTGATCAAGAGCCTGATTTATGAAGGATGAAGATCTAGGTCATTGGGTGCATTAGGGGTCTATAGATACATGTTTTTAACCCCATAGTTATAATTACAATTTACTGGTATTGCCCTAGGAACTCGGATAGCATTAAAATTTCATTTCTAGCTTTAAGCTTTTCTAGGATATTTAGACCTTTTTCAGAGAGCAAGAAAAAGTCTTGTATGGGCATTGTATCACTCCATTAATACAACACTCTCACTGACATTCAATTAGTCATTGCTGAGGACCTGTTCCAGCAATTTAATCTGTTTAAACCCCACTGCCTTTATTCAGAATAATTACAGGTGTAAGACTCTGCCTACAGACATAAATCTGAGCATGAATGCCAGCCATGGAAAAGATTATCTAACTAAATTAAATCTGCTGAACAACAGTGAGAAGAGAAAAAAAAAATAGAAAGTCTCTTTTAGTTTAACTCAGGTGTTTTTAACCCATAAAACTCCTTCATGGTGCTTCTACTTTTTCTCAACTGTCCTCTAGTGCGTTTGGTTTTGCCTATCAGGTGGAGACAAAAGCATTAAATTACTAAGAGAAATTATGTTGTATTTCCCTGGGCTGACATTCTGAGTTTAAAACGGGAGGGTTATAGATCTCTGCCATTCCACTCTCACTGTTTTGACTGTCTCTTAAGTTTATTCTTCATACAGTTCTCATTGTGTAGCCCAAAAGCAGCTGCTGAATAGACACCTGAATGAGAATCAAGGAGGCCCAGCTGAGCTGACTCTAATTGATTTTAGTTTCAGTTAATAAAAGCCAGTGCCCTGTGAAGGTATTAACGTCAGCTATGGCATTATGGTTTATGAATTGTTGGGAGCGTTTTTCAGGCTCTGAGAGTTTGCAATGAAACACTAAAGGTGAGAAATCTGTCTCTTTGGCATGTTTCTAGCTTCGTCTCTAACTTCCATGGTAATGTCAGCTGATCACCCGGGCCTCACATTCAGCCTCAGCCTGATCCGAAGTGAGCCAACCTACAACCAGCCAGTCCAGCAGTGGAGCTTTGTTTCAGACTTTGCGGTAAAACCTCAGCCGTCACTGAGCCCTCCTCTGCCCTGGCCTGTTAGCTGGGCTGTTGGTGGTACAGCTGCCTCTCTCTCTGTGTCCAGGTTCGAGACTATTCTGGAACGTACACGGTGAAGCTGATAGCCTGTACCACTGCCCCACATCAGGAGTACAGCCTGCCAGTGATCTGCAACCCTAGAGAGCCCATCACCTTTGATCTGGACATCCGATTCCAGCAGGTACCGTTCCATTGACTTCTTCGTCATGTTTCCTTTCTAATTTGATTCCCATTTGTTGGTCTTGTAATAATAGTACTAGAAACTGAATTTACTTGCTTATAAAGAAGGCATTCCTAAATTGATGGGACAGCACATGCTCCTCTCCTCCTAAATAACCAGTTTTACCCAACTGGGAAAGGCTAAAGTAGGGGCACAAATGGTTTTTTGTCCTCAATTCATGTCCAGTCTTTGATAGTCAAGAGGAAGCTCATTTACATTGGTTTAGGGAAGAGTTACTGTGATGTGATAGTAACATTTGGAAATTATTTTTGTCTGTTAGCTTTGGTAGTAAATAGCTTTATAGGTAATTAGGAAAATACAAAACTATTATCAGAAGGTTTTCATCTGACACAAAATCAGAGTTAGGTCTCTGGTATTAAAAGTGGAACCTCCAGAGGAAGATTCATTCAGTCCTAAGGTAGAACTTCCTTCACTAATTGTAGAGGGAAGTTTAGATACGCAACACTGGTAAAATGCTTAGCTTTAAAACTCACAAAAGTGACTGAAACAAATCCGATCCATAGCAATATGGATCATCTGGGAACATATGGGAACAGGCAAACAGCATACCTTTCACAAAGCCCAGCTGTGAAGCTCTGTAGCTGTGAACAAACTATGGAGAAATTAATTCTGTTGTAGAAAAAATTGGTTTAAGAAAAAACTGGGGGTCACGTTGGATGGTTAAGAGAACTTAAACTGCCAGTGTTCCGGGTTATCAAAAGGGCTAGTGTGACCCTGGCATGTGTAAGGAGGAAGTTGTATCATTTCTGTTATTTGGAGCCAATACAGCTAATACTGGGACAGCGCGGCTGTGGTTTCATGCTCATTAATAGCGTAGATTATGCTATTAAATCATCTTACAGAATAAATCCATATCAGTCAAGGGTACACAATCACTTTTCTGTTGACTTAGCCAGAGTACACAAGGGAATGTATGCAGTCTTTATGCTTTCATTTGGCATTAAGCCACCTGTGGGAGAACAGATGATTCCTGATAGGGCATTAAGTCCTGGCAAAGAAGAGAGATGATACATGATCTGATGTGAAACCTGCCTTCTCAGAGTTAACCACATTTCAACGTTTTGAAGAAGTTTGAATGGAATGGGTGAGGGGAATTTATACTAGTTCAGCACTTCAGCCTTTGTCTGGCATTTCTAATCTACTTCTAGGGACTCTAAAACAATCCATAGCACGGCTAAGCCACAACTTGTTCCTAATACTAGTATAAATGATAAGATGTTGATATTTCAAAGAAAAGTCAAAAAACCTGCAAAAATCATTGCAAAATGGGCAGAGTAGCCTAGGAAGAAACCTAACTCCTATCTGGAAGTAGCCTACAAGTAAAAGCTATGGCTAAGAATTATAAATAAATAAATGAATGAATACTGTAGGGGTTATTATATCAGATAAGGCTTCAATAATAAAATATATGGAAGTTTCAGGTACATAAATTCAAAACAGATATAAGCTGAAAAGTTGCAAAAGTGTCATAGGCCGTGGCCAGCTAAACCCCCATCACCAACAATTTTCAAACCAAGACTAGTTCTTTTTCTTGAGATACTCATAGTAAAAGGGACTTGGGAAGTTCTGTGGCCCATGATAATTTTTCCATCTGATCACACATTGAAACATTCAGTGGACTTTAAGCAGGTCCCAAAAAAGCAGCAGTACAATAGCACAAATTCAGTAGGCAGTATCTGGCACTTTACCTCTAAGATTTTTTTAGTCATTCTGCAAAACTGAATAAGCACTGGTATCCACTCCTTTACAAATAAGAAACAAAAGACTGAAGGATGCTAGTCCTTAGACTAGGAAACACCTAGCACAGGCCCACTGCATCCTTAGACTAGGAAACACCTAGCACAGGCCCACTGCATCCAGTCCTCTGGTGCCAGCGCTAGAAAGACATGGACCTGTTAAAGGGGGTCAGAGGAGTACCAGAAAAATGGTCAAAGGGCTGCAACACCTTCCCTGTGAAGAAAGGCTGAGAGATTTGGGGTTGTTCAGCCTGAAGAAGAGAATGAGCTAAAGAGACCTTATTGTGGCTTTCCAACATTTAAACAGGGCTTATAAGAAAGACAGACTGTTTACCAAGGGCTGCAGTGACAGGATAAGGGGCAACTGAAAGAGGGTATGTTTAGATTGGATGAAAAGAAGACAGTTTTTACAATGAGGGTAGTGAGGCACTGTCACAGGTTGCCCAGAGAAGCTATGGATTTCCCATCCCTGAGAATGTTCAAGGCCAGGTTGGATGGGGTTCTGAGCAGCCTGGTCTAATGGAAGATGTCCATGCCCATGGCAGAGAGGTTGGGTGAGATGATCCTTAAATATGCCCTCCAACCCAAACCACTCTGTGACTCTCTGAAATCAGTGAATGTAGGTGTCACAACTGGACCAAAATTACTTTTGACTGCATTGTCTAATGATAAAATGATGAAGCAGGACAACAGT
Organism: Daphoenositta chrysoptera; assembly: GCA_013397915.1. Taxonomy (NCBI): domain Eukaryota; kingdom Metazoa; phylum Chordata; class Aves; order Passeriformes; genus Daphoenositta; species Daphoenositta chrysoptera. The sequence continues at coordinate 464,402 of VZRO01000255.1, forward strand.
TGTTCCCCCAATTCTCAGTCTAATGCTCCAGCTCCCATACTGAGTAACTTTCTTGGGCTTTTTAATATAAGGCTTTTCATTTCCTTGGAAACTTTTTCTTCTAATTTCCTTCACAATTGTTTTCATTGGTCACAAGTGAGGAACCATTTTAAGAATCAAGAAGTAACTGTGTTTGGCATTTCCCCACTGCAGATTTTGGTTCAACATTTCCTTTTTTAACGTGTATCATCTGCAGATCTCCTTTTTCCCATCTCCATGGCCCCTGAGGAGTGAGGCAGGTAACCTGGAACACTAGTGAGGATTATATTACCACTCCCTCTGGGATTCCCTGAAGATGAACAGCACTCAGTCTCCAAGCTTTGCTTTATCCCAGTCCTTTCAGCATCTCCTTTCTTTCAATGTATATGACTATTTCCTGACAGAAGCCCTTCCATATCCTTCAGGATACTTGTTGGCCTGGGATGGACCAATCTCAAGAGTGCTCTGTTCCTTGAGGTACCAAGTATCACATGGGCTTTGATCCCATGGGTGATCTGCATTGCCCCCACATCATCCATATGCACAGTTTGATGGACATGGCAAATCGACAGAATAAATTGACAGTTACTCTTCTCACCCATCAGATCCTCACAGATTAGTTTTTTAGGAACTCATATAAAATGTCTCAAATGCCCACGAAAATAATTACACTTAAACTACTGTTGTAAATAACGCAGCTGGAAACCAGTTGTGCTAATCAAGTATTTGTGTAACTTCAATCCAATAGCCTGTTTTCCAGGCATTTAGAAAGAAGCATTCCAAGACAATGGAATTTTTTTTTAATCATTATTTCTGTGCACAGGCTATGGTGGTAGGGTTCCTTTTTCTGAGGAGTAGCACTGCATTTATAAAAAGGTTTGAGCTGTACATTCTTCTTGCCAGCTCCTGTTGCTTTGATAGTTTCGGGACTGTATTGTGAAATGGACCTTTGTCCATGAGCCAGCAAGAATGTTTTCTTTGTTGTTTTCTTTCCTTCCTGTCCACACACTCATACATATATATACATAAATATACATACATATGTTAGCATTTTTTTATTTGTTTGGTGGCCTCTTGTTATTTTTTCTCTTTTTTTCTTTTTTTTTGATATATGTGTCTTCCACATTTTTTCCTCAGGTACTTGCATCCTTTTGAACTTTAGACTCCCCCCAGTTCTTCTGTTCACTGTATTATTTCCCTTTTATTATGCCATGCCCCTTTATAGTTTGTCTTCTGTCTTATGTTTTATGGTCCCATGAGAAACTGCTGCTGATAGTATTGATTTATTTTATACTTTGCATGTAATATAGGAAGAACCATAGATAACTGTGTCAAATATATAAAAAGATTTTCAAATGGTTTGGTGCATTTTCACAGTCATGATCTGATATATCCTGCAGCGCATTGGAAGAACTGATACTTGCAAGTAAATCCTCAGCAATGTGTGCTTTCAAATATTGACAGAGGATCAGAAGCAGAGGTGGGACTTGTGTGTAAGAATGAAAATGGGATAGAGAAAACAGGCTGTGAGGAATCAGAGACAAGTACATGAGGGAAACATTTTCCTCATGTTACCCCTACACATAAGTTGGCCTGGACACCTCCTTACCTGGGATTTGGAAAAATGTGGTGGGAAGAAACCAACCTAGAATACTAACCTAGGGAAGAACTAACCTAGAATATCAAATATCACAGATGCAGATAATCCAAAGGTTGTTTGCATATAAGATACCTAGCAGTATATGTCTAGTAACAAGAAATCTTTTTGTTAAACTGTATTACTGCATGTGGATGTGCAGAGCTGGTAAGTAATGTAGATTTGGAGAAGATCTTGCTATGTTTTAAGAGCTTAAGATCATGCTATGGTTTTTTTTTCATTAAAAAATACTTGTTGAAGAGCGTTATGCTTTTGTGGTTTTAGGTCAGTGACCCAGTGGCTGCTGAGTTCAGCTTGAACACCCAGATGTTCCTCCTCTCCAAAAAGACACTGTGGCTGTCTGATGGCTCTATGGGCTTTGGGCAAGAAAGTGATGTTGCTTTCTCAGAAGGTATAATTGTGCAGAGATCATGCACACTTACTTTGTGTTCCACACCATCAGGATCCTGTTGCTGTCAAAACAAGATGGGCATAAGTGTTTGTGCTTGTAGCATTAAGCTTCTTGACAAGACTGTAATAGCTTAGCCTCAGAGCTGTGCTAAATGTTCCAGTCTAACAGGATGTGAACTGTGTGCACTGTCCACAGGTGATGTCATATACGGTCGGGTGATGGTGGATCCAGTGCAGAATTTGGGTGATTCCTTCTACTGTAGCATCGAGAAGGTTTTCCTGTGCACAGGAGCTGATGGATATGTACCCAAATATAATCCATCCAACACTGAATATGGGTGCCTTGCTGATTCTCCATCCCTTCTGTACAGGTTTAAGATTGTGGTAAGTGCTCTAATTCTGGGAGGATGCATAAATATATTTTAATTTTTTTTTTCCAACTTGTCTTTTATCCAAAACCCAACTGTTCTTTAAAATGTTCTCAACAGCACCAAATTTTTGACTCAAAGCTCCAGGCTAACATGAACTGATGGAGGGAGTATCTTGCCATTTTCCCTCCTGGTTCTATTCTTTATCTTTCTGGGAACTGCCTTCACTAAGAGTTTGACCTAAGTTAGAATCCCAAGATGGGCTTTTTCTCTGCATTGTCTATATCCATGGACAGATGAGAGAGAGTCTTAGGTGACATGCAAGTGAAGGATTGGAATTTGTTTCATATTTAACCATCCAAAATTTAGTGTATAGTGTGAAGTTAGTCATCCAGGTTGCCTCTGTAGTCCATAGGGAAAGAGAGATACCTCTAAAGTTGGCTTAGATGATCTAATTTCCTTTCTGAAAATAACTATAGAGTAACCCCAGATAACTACAGACCCAAGGCCCAACTTTTAAAGTTAATTTTAAGTAAGATGATTATATCATTAGCTAAGCCCTAACCCTAACCCTAAACAAATTTATGTGATTGTCTGTTAATGAAATAAAATGTAGCTTCTTTAGACTGGGAAATCAACTTCTTACTTTTTCAGATCACATTTTTGTATATTTCTCATTTAAGAAATATAGGTGTGGTTGTTCTGTAGTGTTTGCCTGTTTTATTCCAGACAGGCAAGAGATTAAATAGAAATTAGTACAAGTCGGTGTCTTGGTTTGAAAACAAACCAGTGGGAGACTGCAAGTCAGAATAAAATTCAAAAGGAAAAAAATTAAAAATAAGTGAAATAATAACAAGGAAAAGCACTGACAAAGTCAGATACAACCTGACACCCTGTTAGGGTGGTGGTAGCAGTCCAAACGAAGCAGCTCAGCTGAAGCGGTGATTCCGTGGAAGATCCCGTCTCCAGCCGAAGGTCCAGTGGTATCTCCCGTCCTCCAGGAAACCAGCAGACAGGGCTCCTTGTGGTGTTTGTAATCTCAGTCTATATCCAGGATGGAATGCTTGTCTCCTCCCTCTGGGTGGAGCATCTCACAACGGGATGATGTAATTTTGTCAGTCATGTGGTACGGCCTTGATGGGCCATTAACAGAATATTGTCCGGAATGGGTTATGTATGAGTCATGTGGCAAAACCCATTAACAGGAGATAGTCTGGAGGCAGGAGGCAAGCAACACCACCCACCTGGTGTCAACAGTTCATGTAGATGGTAATAGAATACACTGCAACCCAGGACAGTCGGATGGGGCCACAACTGCTTCTCATGTCTTTTCTCTTATAGTAGTATTTCCCTAGACTGCATAAAATAACATGTGTAAACTATACAATTTATACATTGCAAGCAAATATTAAAACAGTTTTTCCTAGAAAATAAAATAAATAAATGTTTTACAAACTTTTTTTCCTTCCATGCAGGACAAAGCTCAGCCAGAGACACAAGCCACAAGCTTTGGAAATGTACTTTTTAATGCAAAACTTGCAATTGATGATCCTGAAGCAATTCCATTAGTTAAACAGCCAGGCTCTGATGGATTTAAAGTAGACTCAACTCCTCTATTTCAGGTATGATTTCTGTTGCCTATTAGCAAGAGTACTGAGCCAAGAAAGAAACACTTGTACAAGTTCTGTTGTTAACTGTAAGTCAAATTAAAGCCAATAGAAAGATTTATTCTGATTCCAGTGACAGTCAAACGCAATTATAAATTCTTAGAAACTTCTAGATACAAAATTTGGAACACTTATTAAAGTGTTTCTGTAGGGATACTCTTGCTGTTCTCTTGTATAATTCCACAGGTTGACCAGAAATTATGCAAATTGATCTTCTGTATTTCTTTTAAGAAGTTAATAAGGTTATTGTAACACAGCATTGTTTTTTTGCTTCCCATCTCACTTCTCAAAGTCAAAAAATTAAAAATCATAAGCATTTATAGTGTACTTCATCAAAATCAAGTTGATACTCAGCATTTTCTGTACAATTGTTTCCTTGCAAACTTGCACAGTGTGAAGCACTGGGAAGCCTAAAAATTGACAACTAAAGTGTACAACTACTTCTTAATTGTATTTAGTCCTTCAGCCGTGTGCATTCAGCCCTCTGATCTATATAACCCAGCCAAAAAGTTGTCTCTTCACTGTTTGTCTCTAGTATTTGCAAAACTGCATGCACAACTCAAGTGTAGAAATTAATAGGAAAAATATGGAGAAGACTTTGATCCTACTTCTGGCCACTTCAATATTAAAGATCCCATTGTAAGCAGTAGAGTATTTAACAAAACAGCCTACTTAAAACAATAAAAAGTGTTTCAAAATCTGCCCCCAGGAAAATGAAATCTCATTTTTTTAAATGAAGAATCCATTTTTATGGATTCCAGTGCCATGATTTTTAGTCCTCTTTCCGTCAAAAAAAATGAGAATATGAAGAAACAAAAGTATATCCTGAAAAATACTTGGAAAAACAAGAGTAAAATAGAACATGTGTTATTTCTCAAAATAACAAAACTGGGCTGCAGCCATTCAAATTATCAGGCAGTAGCTTTAAGACAGTATTCAGACAAGCCTACTGGACCTTGCAGAGGCCAAGTCTGGTATGTATCCAGGAAAGATGAGAGAAATTCAAGGAAGGTAGTATCATCTCACACAGACTGAAGGGACCCATGCAACCCAGAGTGGATGAAGTTCTCAGGGACCTGTGGAAACTGACTGTTCTAACACCCTGCTCAAAGCACACTCACCTAGAGCAGGTTGCCCTAGACCATGACCAGTTGTCTTTTGAACATCTCTGAGGAAGGAGACTCTGCAGTCTCCCTGTTCCAATGTTCAACCATCCTTGCAGTAAAAAAATTGCTTTCTTATGTTTAGATGGAATTAGAGCCAGGGCCTAATCACTTGGTAGGTTGGGCCTGGAAGGTTCTTTTCTGCAGCCCATCCACAGCTAAAGATACTTTGTATGGCCTTTGGTACTAATAGCACCAAAACCATGCCTAGGCCATAGCCTTCTTCATCTGCACTTGGTAGCCACAAAGTCTGACCGTGGAGAGGAATGGAGACTAAACTCTCCAAAAAGTTTGGCGGAAAACACGACTCCTCTGGTGCACATTGGCACATAGTCAGGGGTTATCTGTGCATGACTTTGAAAGTACTTGTCTAGAACAGAGACTGATTTCCTCTGCATTTAGCGCTTCCCAGATTGTGTATGTGTGTGTTTAAATGCAAAAAACGTTTCTTTCCAGGTGTCTTTGGGTAGGGAGTGGTACGTCCATACAATCTACACTGTGCGTTCCAAGGAGAACGCCAACCGCGGAATCGGCAAAAGAAGCGTGGAGCACCAGTACCACTCGCTCCTCAGTGGTGGGAGCCCGGGAGGCTCTGCATGGAGACGGCCCAAAAGGGGAGCTGAGCAGGCTCCAGGACTTGCAAGAGACATTGGAGCGGAGAACAACCGAGGAACGAACATACAGCACATAGCCCTGGATCGCAGCAGCAGGAAACAGGTGCCTCAAAGGGAGGTTGCGGTCAACGGTGTTCTCCCCAGGGAACGGAATAACCAAAGTGCAGGAGTCAGCATAGTCACAATCATTGGTGGAGCTGCTGCTGTTTTCCTTGCCATCTGCTTAATTGCTATTATCGTTTTGCTGCTAAAATGGAAACAAAATTCTGACAAGAAGGAAAGCACAAACGAGTCGGGCAGCAACGAACCAATGATGCTACCACATAATTACAGCAACGACAGCTCAGAGGTTTGATTCCAAGACCACAGGATTCAAGCCAGAGCCTCCAGAGTGCCTCAAAAAACCCCTTGAACTGCACATTTTTAGCAGCAGATAATGGTGACTCATGAGGAGTTCATGTATTTCTAGGTGTACTTGAAATTTGTTATCCTGTACTCTTACTGCTGTTATCAACAACAGAAGAAGCTGAACTGAACCTCCCACTTTGCACAAAAGGAAATGCTGAAATCCCTATACCATGCACTAATCTTCAGCAGCAAATCAAGGGATTGCATCGTAAGGGAGAGATTATTTTTGTGGTTTTGTATTTTCTGACATTTCAAAAGAATAAAATAAGCTAATACAAAGGTGCTATATATCCTGTCTGCAATAAGACAGGACATCTATTTCTTCAGAAACACATAATACCTGAGAGGAGGAATCCTTACCCTCTTCTGTTAAATTTTGTACTGTTTCTCACAAAAAACTCAACGTCTGCAAGTAGGATCCTCCATCCTGTAAGCTTTTGACTTCACTTAATCTGTATCAGTGATATTATTTTTTTTTACTTATATGTAACTGAACTTTTTCAAAAGACAGCTAAATTACACAGCATAGCATTATAAACAGTTGCATGTCACAGGATCCAATACATACTCTTTCCTGCAAATTCCTAATCATCTATTTTATCTGAGAATTTTTTTTTTTCTTATTTATGTTTATATAGAGCCAAAGAATGCAACAAATCCAGAAAAAAAATTTTGGTTTTCACTGAAACTGGATGCTTATATCCTCTTAAGTTTATAATGGATCATGGAAGTTTTGTAAGGTAAATTTTATTTCTTAGTGCATGTCCACTGCTGAGAAATGCAAGCATTAGTATTTCAGTACCTAGAGAAAATTATAGTTAGATTCAAAATGCGGAGGACAAGGTTCTGCTGAACTGAGCCTAGGAATCATGATATTGAATCCAGCATAGTTAGTTGCCATACTAAATAGCAAAAAGTGAAGAAAAAATTAACATTTTATTGAATCAAGTAGTATTTATTGCTGTATAATCATAGCACATTTTGACAAACATGCTAGGTCATTTTTGGGCATTTTTTAACAAGTGACTACTTCTGCAAGAGTAATTCTAATTTTCTCTCAGCATTCTTGATTTAGGTAACATGACAAGTTTGGACCAGCAGTGTCCTGTGTCAGTTTTTATCCAGACACGACCTGTTCTGTCCGAAAGATGGTTTTACCCAGACCGGACCTGTTCTGGCCCATCAAATCCTTGGCTATGAAAGCCATGTAACCTTCAGGAAATGTCCCTTTTGTCACACTAGCATTTTGTGTAAGTCCTTTAAGTCATACAATCCAAGAATAGCCTGGGTTGGAAGGACGTTCAAGATCATCATGGTTCAACCCCCCTGCCATGGACAGGGACACCTTCTACCACACCAGGTTACTCAAAGCCCCATCCAACCTGACCTTGAACACTTCCAGGGATGAGGCATCCAGAACTTCCCTGGGAAATCTGTACCAGTGTCTCACCACCCTCATAGTAAATGTCCTCCTAATATGTAAACCTACCCTCTTTCAGCATGGAGTCATTACTTCTTGTCCTATTGCTACATCCCCTTGTGAAAAGTCCCCCCACAGCTGTCTTGTAGGCCCCCTTCAGGTACTGGAAGGTGCCCTAAGCTCTTCCCAGAGCTTTCTCTTGGCCAGACTAAACAATCCCAAGTCTCTCAGCCTGTCTTCATAGGGGACGTGCTGCAGTGCTCTGACCATCTTTGTGGCACTCCTTGGGTCTCGCCCCATCAGATCCATGTCCTCCCTATGTTGGAGGCCCCAGAGCTGGATGCAGCAGTTCAGGTGGGGTCTCACAAGAGCAGAGTAGAGGGGCAGGGCCATCTCCCTCGTCCTGCTGGCCCCACTGCTTTGGATGCAGCCCAGGATATGTTTGTCTTTTGGGCCTGGGAGTGCACGTTGCTGTGCTATGTCCAGCCTCTCATCCACCAGCACGCCCAAGTCCTCAGCAGGGCTGCTCCTAAACCATTCTTCAACCAGCCTGTATTTGTGCTTAGGATTACCCTGACCCATGTGCAGGACCTTGCACATGGCCTTGTTAGACTTCATGAGGTCTGCACGGGCCCACCTCTCAAGTCTGCCCAGGTCCCTCTGTCTGGCATCCCTTCCCTCCAGCATGTCAAACACACCACACCACAGCCGGCTGTCATCTGCAAACTTGCTGAAGGTGCACTTGATCCCACTGTCCATGAGATTGTCAGACAGCACTGGAGTCCGTGGAGTTTATAGAGTTGAACTATATAAACTATATAAAATCTGAATTAGGATGTTGAGACTTTGCTAAAATGCCTCTTCCACCCTCTTGTGGTCGCATGTACCGGCAGTCCCCAATACACTTGGCATTGATCTGGGATCATGCTGCAGAGATCTGAGGGAGCTGAGCAGGATTCTATTTGAAAGCAGCCTGTAAGAACACAATGCTGCCCCCGAGCTAAAAAAAAAAAAAAAAAAAATTCATCCAGAAAAATTCATCCTGGTCTGGCTGTGGGGGTCAGTCAACACAGATAGACCTGACCTAGCAAGTCTGCACAGTTGTCCTCAGAGCCATAAAGACTCAGGAACATGGAGTTCTACTAGGCTAGGAATATCTGTGCTATGATTCATGGTAGAGTATGAATGTGCACACAGAGAGACTCATGCTAATATCTCTTGCTCTGGATTTGTGTTATTATGACTTCACTCATTTAATAGGATTTCATCAGTTTTTCACAAAATGAATAAGGTCAGAATCTGTGCTACATTTTCTAGGTTTTCTGAAGACGGTGATTAGACAGCTTAATTGAAGGATGTTTGCAGCACCCGAAGGGTCAAACTCTAACTAAACTCTTGCAGTCACCTTTTATTTTAATTAATCCAAGTTCTAGCCTGAAACAATTATCCACAAGCCATGCCCAGTGCTTTAGACCTTTCCCCCAGTCACCTGACATCAATTTGCTCTTGTAATGAAGTTCCTGGTTTTGTGATCCATGAATTATGTGTGCAAGATTGATCAAAGACTTAACCCACAGATACTTTTTATATTGAGTAAGTTCACCTCAAAGTTGCAAATGTACACTAAGATCAAATTTGCCTTTGTGCCTATGTGTGACATTACTATGAGAAAAGCAGAATTTCTTTCCTAGAACCTGCATGTTTGGATCATAACAGCCAATGATTCTACAGTAGAATGGGACACATGTAAATAATAAAACATTTTAATATTTATGAAATGCCTGTTTTGTATAAGCAGAGAAGAACTTTTTTTAAAAAATATATATAAAATACAGAAATTAGGTGTTTATCAATAGAGCTATTTTTCTGCTTTTGAATTTTACCAGACCAAAATATCATTAAAGGTGCTTGCAGGCAAAATATTTTTATAGTTATTATTTGTTTTTATAAAATCACATCAAAACCCATGTGTTCTACAAGCCAAATATTTAGCCCTGTAAACAACCCAATCACTGCTTTGAAAAAGTCTGATTACAACTTCGTAAAATATTTCGGTTGATGGGGATAATCAGACTAATTCTTTTCTAAGAACATATAAAATAATGGTACAAAGTGGTTATAAAAAAGAAAAGGACAAAGCAAAAACTGAAAAACTGGACAAGCATGAGTAAGATTCATAAGTCAGATACCAAAGTCCTCTTCCTGGGAAAAAAGTCCCAATGTTTTCAGTAAGGCATGTTGGATTTGTCCCATTCTTAAAAAATTGGATTTTTTTACAATTCAGTGAACTATAAATACATCTGTAACAGCATGCCTTTTTTTTTTTTTTTAATGGCTTCAAGGTTTCAGATTTCAGCAAGATGTTTTGGAGGCTTATTAACATTTTTCCTTTTACTTAACAAGTGGCCTTGTTTATACTAACCTGAATAAGTGCCTCGTTCCCAGTGATGTGCACAAATATTTTAATATTTATCTATCCAAGCAATAAACTGAGTATATTTTATATATATATTTAATCTATTTCCAGATTATGTATTCAATCCTCTTTTCCCTCGAGATGCTTATTCTGCTAGCAATAATACCATTTGTTAAACCATTTATACAATAATTACTGTGTTTTAATTTGTTATCAAGCTGTCATATTTATTTGGAACAATTTTTTGCTTATGTCTATGGCTGTGATACTTGGCATTTGTATCAGGAAACAATAAAACTACTTCTGTTTGGTTACTGATCTAAAGTTTGTGTATGATTATCATGCTCTGGAGAGAGGTCAGTAATGCAGTGTTAAGAAAAACTTGATTTGTCACATCAATGGAAGAACACAAAGTTCCTGTGTTTGCAAAAAATCTCACTGCTTTGTTCCTGAATTGATTGGTTTCTGGTCATGAGGGGTTCAGCACAGGGGTTTTTTTTTAATCGTTGTGGTTGCACTCATGGCTCAGAGAGGGATTTCTCTTTCAATTCCAGAACATCAGAAATCTCTAGGCACCTGCAAGTCCCTTGTAGGCTGGATTGCTGTTTTCCTGTGTGCTGCTGGCGGGCTTTGTTTTACTCGTCTCACTGACGGGTGAAAGTGACTCTGCAGGGAGCAGTTCCCTTGCTCCTGCAGCGCTGATGTTGCTTCTTGTGCCAGCCAGGGCATCTTTTTTTTTTTTTTTTTTTTTTTCCCCTAGTGGCAAATGTATTACTGATAGATGCAGACACTTACAAGGAACTATGATGCAGAAAGAAAAAGCCGCTCTGAGCTTTTCCCTTCTCACCCCTCCCTTTGTAAACTGGCCAGCACTGACCTCTGACTTCTGTGGAAATTTAAGCAACCACTTACCTCCTTCACTGTCAGAAAGGCCATATTTCATGGCCAGTTACACAAGTGACACGATATACTTACCAACTTACCTTGCAGTAAGGGAGGATAAGCTAGCAGGCAGTGATTCCTGATTTGCCATGTCTATTCCCTTCTGCTACCCAAACTTGCCCATGTGGATCATGCTCAGCAGTTACTTACTCTGAGCTGAGAAGCCCTGTGTCATATCTGTGAGCTTTGTGTTGTGATTTCTGCCAGGGCAAATCAGACTGAAAGAGTTTCTGTCCTGCTCCAATATAAATAGCTATATATGATGTACATGAATAAAGAGTCTGGTCCCAGAAGTATGGCATTATCAATAAATCAAAGGGCATTAATTTCCCTCTCCAAGGTCATCCACAGCAGTCAAGTCATGTCCACACACATTCATGTCCACACTCATTTTGGCACTTAGTGGAATTTTGGTACTCCTGAGGTGTTCAAGCATGTCTCAACAGGTCCTGGATGACTTTCACTTTAATGCCCAAGTGTAGTCCCATTTCAGCATCTCTGTGAGTCAGGGGTTTTTAATGCATCCTCACTGTCTTGAAAGAATGACTCAACTCCTACCCTGAAGGAATTCAGCTCATCCCATTGAGTGCTTTAGCTTTGAATGCTGTTCAGTAAGTTACTCTCAAGAGGTTGGCTGTTTGAGTTGGGGAGGGTTTATTACTTACCTCAAGAGTTAATTCATTCAGAATTTACCTTGCACTGCTTTGCTTTGGTAAGTGACCATTGACTTCCATGAAAAATGATGCAAACAACTGGACGATTCTTAAATGATCCATCTTGTTTCATTTCCTGGCCAATACTCCAGCATGTGCTGGATTCCTCCTATCGCCTGTTACCTGCAGCTTCATGACACAAGTTTTCCTGAGTGTAAGTTTACAAGTAGAGCATAAATCCTTAGCTCTCCAAGTTAGAGTGCTCAGGTTAAACCAGTGAAACCAGAGATCACGTGTAACGATTGTCATTTCAAGTGCCTTTTTGATTACTTTTGAAGCAAAACTTCTAACTCAGCATGGAAGGCAAGAGGAGGCAGTCTGGGTAAGTGTGTGTTGTACCCCCCTCTTTGATAATATACTACTTTCTCATTTTTTCCCATTTGCATTCCCTCTCCCTCCCTCCAAAAAAGCATACAATGAAACTAAAAGACACAGCGAATGACAAACACGGTGATAAAAGGTAAGGAATGTCTTCACCGTGAGGAGAGATCAAATAGATAAAACTCTCTTCCACTCTTCAGCCTTGGAGAGAATTACCCAAGGGAGAGTATGATAGAGACACATTAAATCCTAAATGTTACAGAGACAGTGATTAGGGAACAATGATTCACTGTTTCTTGTAATATTGTAGAAGTTCCACACAATAAAATGTACTGGCTACAAGAATGAAACTAAGTAGTCAATACCTAACCATACAACCTAAAATTAAACTTGCAAGACTCATTACTGAAGGATGAGGTGCATGCCAAACCCAAAAAAAAAAAAAAAAATAAAAGAAAGGAAATTGATGGACTAAAAGTCAATTGCAATCAGCTGTTTGTACCAACAGCTAGTTCAGAAAGCTTGGACTAGGAAAAGCCAGCAGGTTTCAGGAGAAGGATCAAGCAATTCTTCTTCTCTTTCCTTTCTGTTCCTTACAACTCTGCTACTGAGCACTGTCAGAGGGAGATGAACCAACCCAGAAGAGCCACTCTTAGGCCCTAACAGTTGTACAAAGAGCCACAAGCCCCAGACTTGGAACTGGTAATTTAAAATACAAATACCATAATATGTCTTGCTGAAATTGTTTTTCTTTGAGTAAAAGAGGAATGAAAGTTTTCATTTTTCAGCACCCTAGGCCTCTAACAGCTGGTTTACCTGCACCTCACATCTGCCTAAACCTCCTGCTGAGGACTGCTTGAAATGCTAGCAAGATCCAATAGGCTTTTCCTGGTGCATATCCTGTGAAGGCATATGATCTGGGCAGAATGAGGTAAAGCATCTGGAGCGAGGAACTTGGGAAGCAAGGTAAAAGATACTGTTGATGATTTTATTTACCTTATAAACATGCTCCATTTATTCTCTGCTGTTTGTACCAAAAGGTTAAAATAATATTTATTGGGCTCTCAAGTGTCTCTTTAAGTGATGTGGTTTTTTCTTATGTTTCTAATGGCAGCAAAATGATCATGGCAAGAAATTCTTTAAAAGTAATAGCTTGTGGGAATGTGGCTGGGCTCCTTCTCCATTTCCTGGCAAAACATCTGGATTTCAGTACAGCAAGCTGCACTATGCCCCACAGGGACTGGTCCCCAGTACTGTCAAGTCTGTGAAACCAAGGCAGGAATACAACCTGGCTAATTGTTCAGAATGACAAAAGCCTCTGTCTTTGGGGACAGAATGATGTTGCTATATCAGGAGGTTGGCTTCCTAGGTGTCCTCCTAGGCCCACATCTGACACAGCTGTGCCACAGACCACCTCATCAGTGGTGTGCCTTCCGCAGTCTTCTGGAGACAGGATTCCTGGCCTCCTCTTGTCAGGATTTTGAAACACTGTCTCCCAGCAGTAGGAAAGGAAAGACTTGGATCCACGCTCAAAGAGCATCAGCTGGAGAGACCTGTAATGGCTTTATGGACATCAGCAGCTGCCCATGCATAACACACTCAGCAACTTCCATCTGCCCAGGATTTAGCAGAGGTGCCACATGATGCCCTCAATATCCCAGGCAACCCTGATGCCTCAGAGTGTGCAGTACAGCACAGGGACTCTCAGGGCTCCTTTGCACCCCGGGAGGCTCCTTCCATCACAGGTTGTAATGTCAAACACAAAATTGCCATGCTGCACAGGAGATGTGCTCATGTGTGTCACATCTTCCAGGACACCAGCGGCAACAGGCTGAGCAGAGCATGTTCACTTCACCTAAACTCCTCTCAGATCCTAACTCAGGTGAACTTTAGTAGCAAGGTCACAAAAAAAACCCTTTATGGACAGTATCATGTTGGTCACATACACCTAAGATTTGCTGAACACAAGTGCAAAAGAGAAGTGCAATTTTTGCTGCTGTTAAGAGTCTCCATGCTGTGCTCAGTTATAGGAAAAGCTTGATTTGTCAGCAGTGATTCTCAACACAGCAGGCTGTGCACTGAGACCTGACCCAGCCGTAGGAAGTACCCCAGAGGGGTGTGGGCCTGAAGCTGTTTTGTTGCTAATTTAATTGTTCTTAACCAGGCTGGCACCTCATAAAAGATGAGTCTCAGAGGCACCCACTTCTTGCTTTTATGTAGCCAGGCTACATGGGAGCAGTTCAATACCTGCTTTCTCTTGCTGAAGGTTTTTTCTTGAACTAGTTGTGTAGTTAGACAGCTTTTCTGAGAAGTTCAGATTCTGTTATCAGACATTAGACTGGAAAGGTTTCTGTGCACACCTCTTGCAATTGTTGGGGCATTCATTTATTACTCTTTCCTCAGCTGTGGTGATTTCTCTACCCTGCAACACTACCCTCAGAACAGGACCACCCATAAGAGCTTCTGTCCAAGCTATTTGATTTGGTACACTAGTGCTGGGATTTTCCTTCCCAATTTGGCTCTCAAAATGAAGGTGTCAGGGAAATATTTCTCCCCCAGGAAACTTCAGTTTCCTCAGGAACTGTATTTGACATCCGTAACATCACTCTGAATGGTAAATGTGAGGCCAACAATTAAAAAAATTCTTGCAGCATTTTGGCATTGCCTGTCGTTCCCATCTGGGGCTGTCAGCTGTGGTAGTATGCATTTCCCCAGTCTTCTCAAGAAGTGCTGGGGAGTTCTATACTCTAGAAAAATGTTTGTTTTCAAAGCATGGTTGTAACAACTGTACATGTGCACACAAACACACACAGACACACAATATGTTTTTATTAATATATAAATTTTATATAGATTTTGTCATGTATTTTAAACATACATGTATAACATAGAGTTGCATCTGTGCATTTTATATAGTATGTAACAGATATAGATAGGTGTAAATTTTATGTGTATGTCTATATTTTTTTTATTATACAATGCAAAATTTTTATTTATATATAATTCCTCAGATAAGATCACAAGGATGAAGTGTTACAAGGTGGAAAGCAAAATTTGAGGTGTATTTGCCTGGAAGGAATCACAGCAGCCAAATCCACAGTCAAAACCTGATAATGCAACTCCCTGAGTCTTGGGGTCAGGGAAACTGATTTGATACACTCTGCTGGAGTCCAAAATAAGCAAACAGATGGCATTCAGGACTGGCCCCCAGATGGGGACCAGCAGCTGTAGCTCCTGGGACCAGCAGCTGCAGTCAGTACCTCCAGCTCTGAGCTTCTTCTTTTGGTCTGCTGCAGGATGCCAAGAAGAAGCATGACCATCCCTTCAAAATACCTCACATTTGGAGATCAGCAAGTAAATGCATTGAGAAAAAGAGAAGTCAAATAACAGAAGTTTTCCAAAGCCCATGCTTCCTCCATTTACATTATGTCAAGATGCTGCAGCACCAGGATTCACCCATCCCAAGAACCTGCAGCCTGGGGCTAGAAACCTATAAGCCATGGCAGCAGCTTCTCCTTGTCCCTCTCTCCTGCTCTGTGGCCTCTGGGCTGCACTTCTGCAACTGCTGTGAGCTGGTTTTGGTCCCTCATTAGCAGAGTGGCCTGGAAGTGCTCCCAAAGAGGGGGAAGGCAGCAGGCTCCCCCAGTGAGCATGTGTCTCCAGGGGCCGTGGCAGGGGATGCTGCCAGCCTCTGGGCCACCTGAGACCTCTCTCCCTGGTCGCCAGACATTCTGAGGGAGTCCTTTTCATCTGGTGAAGGTATGAAGTTAAAAGCTAATCAGCTGCCCAGGGAATGAGGGCGTTTGGCTGCTAAACAAAGAAGGGCTGTCTGCTGTCAGACGCTGTCCAAGATTTCTCAAAGGGGCAACAAAAGTGCCACTTCATTCCCACGGGATGTGAACTTCAGTTCCTTGGTGGCTGCTGGCACCCCCGGCTGGGGCAGGAGAGGTCGCTTTGGTCCTGCTCAGACCAGCCCTCGCCACCCCTCTGGAGCAGTCTGCTTCTCATTAAACAAGCTGTGGCAATTAGTCGTAGAAGAAAGTGAAAGAAGAGCTCAAGGAGAGGAGCTTCCTACCTGGTGAGTCCTACACTGGCTGAAAATGGGGCTTTTTCTGCTGCTGCCACTCAGGGCATGAGGAACCTGTTGCTTATCACAGATTGGTGGGTCAGAAAAGAGAGTTAAATGCGTTCCTTAGAGAAAGCAGGCAGGCCAAGAGGGTGCCCCTGAGGACTAAAAGGCACCTGCTTGTGGTAACAGTTGCACAAAGTCTGATTAAATAGTCAGAAAGGCCTTAATTTAATGAATTGAGAACACACAGTTCTATAATTTCTACTTTATTTCTTTTGGGGTTTTGCATCATAGCTTTTTGCAAATGTAAATTAATTAATTCTCCTTTTTGCCTAGTGCTATCTCCCATATATCTGCACTTTAAAGTGCAACTGTCAGGGCTATTTTTTGTTCCTTATGTGGTTCTTGATTGACTGGTCATACTGTGTGAATTTTATCATTAAAAAAAAAACCCAAGCCAAACAAAAAACCAAGCAAACAAAAGAACACCCCAGGAAAAAAATCACACACATGCATTTTACAACTTTTATAAAAATATTACAGTACTGAACTGAGTAGGTATTTCCCAAAGTCTAGTAAAATTAGCCCTTATGGCACCAGTGAATCACACCGCTAAAATGAGAAAAATAAATAGCCTTCAGCATCAATGCAATCATTTATTGGATGATAATAAATCATTATTTATTAATATAAAAATTGGATGTGGTCTGGGCTTTGCTACCTTCTTTATCCTTCTGTATCCTTTTTGCCTTTACTGTAGCTCCTTCTTTCATTTCCTTTACTGCACTTAACTTGTTGGATGAAAATGTTGAAAACATGCCACCTTCTGTTCTTTTCAGCTATTGCACAGCCCAAAGAAAATGTATCACCTTTGGAAATTTGTGTAAAATATGTACACGTCCATGCACAGATGCAGGCACATGCACACGTGTGTAAACCTACATATGCACACATCTCCTAAATCCCTCTGAACTACCTAAATCTCTTTACTCACAGGCTTGTCTTTAGTTACAAGACTTGCACTCCAGTTGTTAAAATAAATGTGCTTGCTAAAGCGTTTTCAAGGAAACCAGAAATTAAGCCCATTCTGACCACTGTCGCTGGAAAGTACAGGGGGATGAGGAAGGTGATACTTCATCCAGTCTCTCTCTAATGACTGCACTGAATGAAGATCTCTATCTGCTTTTTAAATTCTTAACTTCATCTCCTTTACCTCCACGTATACACCCACATGTACACGTTTCCTCTCAGAGCTGCTCTGGGAAAATCTCCCTCCTCTCATTTCACTGATGCAGGAATGCTGAAGAGCCTCTGCTAGGGCAGATCCTGGATATCCTCACTTGCACACCACAACAAAAAACAATGCTGTGGGGAGACGGAAACATAACTCCAGCCCCACAATTTTGCTTTTGTTCTTCTTGATTTTTAACACGAATTTTGTATGGCTGATTATTCCTTTTCAAAAAAAAAAAAAAAAAAAAACTCAAGAAAACCCCAACAAAAAACACCACAAGGGAATTTCTTATGCCACAACTCTCCCACAAGTTTTTCCCAGTATCTTAGTCTTCTGTTATTCCAAATACAGCTCAGCATTATGGGTATGAGCAGATTCCTCTGCATAGATTTTTCTACCCGTGTTTCCTCTATTGCCATTTGAGGAATCTCCATAACTAAAGATAAACTTTGGCAAGGCCAGGCTGGCTATCCAAACTCCAGGGTATGAGAAATACTTTATTTTGTCTTCTCTAACCACTAACAAGGAGTGTGCCTCTTTCTGAGCAGCTGGGGCTGTGTTCTGAGGTCCTGGATTCTTTTCACTTTGCAAAGCAGGAGACAGTTCTGTGTTAGGTGACAGAGGTGAAGGGTAGCCCCCACGGATGAGGGCAGGGAGATGTACATCATCACATAAATGGTGTTTGTGGGTCAGCTTTGCAGGCAGATGGGGAGGTAGTCAGGATACCTCTCTCAAGGCTGCAGAAAAGGGAGGAATGTCTTTTGCATTATCTCAATTTGCATGAGGAGTGTTTTCCTAAGTGCATAGCTGCATTCTTCTGTACCTACCTTGTACATATTATCTTGCTTTTATTTGGTGTTGCACTGCTCCGTGTAGTGGATCCTGCCTGTCTGACTCCTTAGAGAGGGCACTTTCAGATATCTCAGTTACAGATAGGGTTATTTAGTCTTTAAGAGCATGGTAAGTATAATTAACACTGTCTTTATTTCTACTGTAACTCCCACATCAGAAGGGCTATCTGCAGACTGTAAAGAGGAATAAGTAGTAAAATAAATATCATCAGAAAGTATCGTTTTTTTCTGTTTTCTTAACTTCAGAGATACATGTTATGACACAGAAGCCAAAGACCCTCTCTGCCTATTTCTTTTTGCCAGAAAGGTGTTGGCATTCCTAAACAGCTGGCCTTTTACCTTAAGGCACTTTAATTCCTATTAGAAGTGAAGTTAGTCCTCTGCCTACTGTGAAATAGGGGGAGCTTAAAGATGGCTTAAAGTAATCTTTTACCCTCCCTTCTAGTTATAAGTGGAATTTAGCTGGACCAGAGGATAGGGCCCCCACATTTTCAAGGCATCTGTTTTCCCAGATAAGCTCTTGACTCTCAGGGAGTGAGAAGAGTCTGTTGCAGTAAATCAGAAAGTCCATAAGGCGTGCAGAGGGGCCAAACTTCTGAGTGCAATAATCACCCCAGAAAGGACTCAAATGAGATAAGCCTTGTACTTGGCAGTAAAGTGTGGTGGTCAGCACAAACCTTTTCATCTTGCCTTGCAGAGTTTAATGCCATGAGGCTGATGCACCTGGGCAGAGGAAGGTGTTCATGGCTATACCCTGAATTGTGCTGCCAACTCGGAGCACTGATTTTATAAAAATTTACCCTGAAAATTTGGTTTAAACAGCACTGCTTTTGCTGGTTCATTTTCTTGCAAAATGATAAATTAGGCAAGCTGGATAAAAACCTGGGCTTGTATCCAGACAAGCTGGTTTTGGAGACAGGTGGGTAAAGGCTGTGATGCCAAGAGGTGGGCAGCTCTCAGTATTCCAAAGCGAATCCCACCAGAGGTGTCTCAAAGATAACATTTGATTCTGAACTGCCAGTGGGTTCCCTCGGACTTGTTTGAGGAGTATTATTCTATTTTTTCTTTTCTTTTTTTACATGCATGTGTTCAAGCACTCCTTGGAACAAACCAGAATGGAGACCATCCTTTCAGTAACCCAAATTGCTTTTTAAATCCCGCTTATCTGTATTGACTGCCACAGAGCTCGGACCCACAGGTCATGTAAAAGCATCCTGCACTTTGGAGAACCACGTGAAGGCGTGGGAATCCGGAGCTGACTCCCTGTTACTCCACGCACCAGTCTGGGAGGTGGAAGCCTGGGGTCTCAGAAAGCAGGGCTGGCCATTGCAGAGTCCTTCACGAAAGCTGCTACAGGGTGCAGAGCAGAGCTGCCCACTGGATGGCACCAGGGCTCCGTCCGTGTGTGCCTGCTGCCCTCCCGCCTCCCCGAGCCATCCCAGCCATCGCTGGGATAAGCGGTGCTTTGCAAACAGGCACAGCAAGACTCTGGAAGCTAAATGACAGGGGGAAATCACAGATGTGAAAGCTGTGCAGGACGCTGTCATGGCTAATATTTTTAAAGGGGCAAATGATTTTTTATGGTGTATTACTGAGATGGGAATATTCTGCAGAGTACTTTACATTCCTATCCATACAAGCTGCTATTTCCAAATAATCACATGGAGAATAATAACAGGTGTGCAATACACCTTTTCTAACCATAGGATAGAGGGAAAAACAAATTCTTTTTTAACTATGTTGTTACAAATCTTCCTTCTTGCTGCTTCGGGCTACAGTAAGAGCAGTGTATAAATGCTGCAGGCTGTGCAGTTTGCCGCTGCAAGATTCCATGTCCTAAAGTATATTAACATCCCACATGTGACCCAGGTCAGAGGCATTAATGCTGCCACAGTGAGTCAACACTTTCTGATCCCTCAGTGGAGAATGCATGCAGCAAACTTATGGCAGATATTTATAGAGTAATGTACAAGTTAATACTCTTCTCCACAGCTACTGGAGCTGGGCTTGCTGCCTAAATGTACATCTGCAGTGTACTTACTGAAGCCAAGAAGCTATACAGAAGTCATCAAAGAAAGGGGAGCTGTTTGGAAATTTAGTGATCCATTACATTATGTTGTAATTCTTAAAGATCTCTGATGACTGTGTCTTTATTTATTTATTTATCACTGCTCAGGCAGAAGTGGAATAGGAGCCAGCCCCAGATATAAAGAAGCTGCTGCTGGTGATGCCGTGCTGATTTTTGCCTTTTTCTTGTGAGTATTCTCTGTATTCTTTACACATATATTTGTAGCCTATTGTATTAGTGGTTGGTTTTCCCAGTAGTTTTCCATGCCCTTTCCCTAGACAGAAAGACAAAACACATTCCAAACACCCCTATCCTATCTTGGTTCTCCCTGGGAACCAAGGCCAAAAACCAGCTCTTCAAGACACATTTTCATCAACAAAGTACAGCTAGTACCAAGGGAGGGGGCTCCAGGAAAGGGTTGAACCAGAAGGGGGAACTGATGAATAAGGCATCACTGGTGGCAGCCAGGAATGAGAAAATTCTGCAAGGTGAAACACTGAAGCCCCAGGCTGTGTGTAACCTTGAGGAGGAACCTGCTTCACCTTTTAGATGACAGGGGCCAGGTGGGCTCCAGGTGCAGGGCTAGATGGTGTCCAAGCCCAGGAACAGCATAAGCAGCCAGGGAATTAGATCACAGATTTGAGCTTCTACCTGAGTCTTAAAGTGCCACAGGCACCGGCTCTCTCAAACCTGCCCTTTATTTCTTCTACCCCACTGATCCAAACACAGACCCCACAGTCACACCCAGTGCAGGGAGAAGAAGGAAAGCTAAGAGAGATGCCCAGAGGTGGATGGCACCAGCTGCCAAACCTCTCTGTGCCCCCACGCTGAAGAGGGGAGAGCAGAGGTGCAGCCCCAGCCTTGCTTTCACAGCAGGGCTGCAGGCTGCCCTGCTGTCAGAGGCAGCAGCAGTGGGACCTTGCTGGGACCACAAGCTGAACCAGAACAGTGCAGATGTGTTTTTAGACCACATCATGTGTTACCCACTTCCTCATCTTCCTCATTCAGAAGTCAGGTCAAAATTAAGGATGAATGGTCTGGAAATGCATCCCAGGTTATAAAAATATATGTGTGTGTTTTAATGCCAGTTAACAACTAAGCACCAGACAACTGCTCACTCATTCCCCTTGCATCAGGATAGGGAAAGAATTGCAAGAGTAAAAATGGGACAGTGGTAAGACAAAGGCCATCACTCCAAATGTTACCCACTTCCTTCCTTCTTCCCTCAGTTTTATGTGCTGGGCATGACACCATATGGTATGGTCTGGAATATCCCTCTGGTCACTTGGAGTCAGCTGTCCTGGCTGTGTCCCCTCCCAACTCCTTGTGCACCCTCAGCCCACCGTGGGTGAGAACCAGAAAAGGCCTTGGCTCTGTGTCAGCACTGCTCAGCAGTAACAAAAACACCCGTGTTATCAACCCTGCTTTCAGCTCAAGTCCAAAACACAGCCTCACACCAGCTACTCTGAAAAAATTAACTCTACCCCAGCCAAAACCAGCACAAAGTAGTGAGACAGTCACTTATTAGGCAAATCCACGTGCCTTCCAAGGTGTGTTGACTAAATACATGGAAATATCTTTTTTGTTCACATCTTCTATATCTTCACCTTTTCTTCTGTAGGTACAATGTAATGCTAGCTGTGTAATTTGGGCAGGGTGTGTCTGACCCAAGTACCATCAGCAGGGTTTTGGGGACATCCAGTCAGTCCCCTTTTGAAGGCATCAATATTCCCCTCTGTATCTAAGCCACTGAGAGGGCAGCTGATCTGACTTATTTTGCATTCTTTTGCTGTAGGTGGTTTTTTTGTAAAACTGGGTTGGTGAGGGAAGATTCCTCCTATGATTGCCATGTCCAGGAGGGTACAGTACCTGTGCCTCACAGGACAAAGAGGCACGTTTTTTATCCAAAGAGCTGCCTATAAAGCTGAGTGACACAAAAAGCCAGAGCTCCATGGGTAAATTTCTGCAGAAAGAAGAGATCAGCATACATTACCTGAACAACTGTCCCACTGAGCTGCTACAAAAGTCATCCAGACTTTTCCCTCTTTACCAAGATAACAGATGCCCTGCCTGCCACATGCAGAGGTGCTGCATTTCTTGACACTGAAACTGTTCTCACTGAGCAGCTTCTCCTTTACAATAAAAACAAAATTCTCCTGAGCCTTATATCCTGTCTCCTTTCCTCCTTTCTCTTTGTAGTTCTTCCTTGAACATTGAAACCAAGGGATCAAAAAAGTAGGACAGCTTCTGATCTGCTAGTGGAGCTGACCTAACCTTGCTTGAGTGTGATGGATGTGGGAGCTGAGCCTTTCCCCAGCCTGGGAGAGGAGATGCTTTCTGGGGTCCCGTGTTCCTCTGAGTTACCGGGTGAAGTGGATGTTTTAGATTTAATTTGCAGATCAGAACAGGGCAGGCTGCCAGTGGCAGATAGGCACAAGGCTAGCTGTGGTTGTACATGGTAAGGGAATTCTTTTCTCCTTTGCTGTGCCTGTAAAACCTTTTCTAGTACAATTGCACAATCGTCTGAAACCTCAGAGTGTCCCCATGCAGCAAGTCAGGAAATCCTAGGAATGAGGGTCAGTAATAGTTGTAAATTACTTCTCTAAAATTTTCCTGCAAAAGACTGGTTTTACTTGATTTCACAATATGCCTCCAAATCCACAGAACTGGATATGTCACCTTTGTTCTTACTCTTCTCAGCTGCTTACAATTTTAGCCTTTGCCACTGATATGTTCAAGATGCCTTTTGCTTTTTTAAACTTATTCTTACCTTTTGCTCCCACGAAAAGGAAAAGAATTCCCTAAAGAGACAATTGTGCTCATTACAGTGCAGAAGAATGGAGAAGTTGTGAAAGATCAAATTCTTTGAAATACATTAATTTTTGTAGGTAATTTGTATTTGTTACAGTTGGTAACAAGGAAGAATTGGGGCTTCTTTAGGATTTGTCATGAAATTGAAAGGAAAGAAAAAGAAAACCACAAAGGATGGATTTGAGAACAAGCCTCTAGATGAGTATCAGGATGTTTGAGTGCAAGGGCAGTCCTCCAAATTATGTATTATTTAGGCCAAGTTGTTTTATTCCTCATTTCCAGCAGCTCTGTGCTTTCAACTGGCATGAGAGAGTTACCTGCATGCTCAGGTATCTCCTCTCCTCCTGGCCATGACGAGCTCAATGACTTCTTAAAGGTGCCAAAAGCACTGAGGTTCTGAAAAGCACAGTTTACCAAAAAAACCAGGATGCATGATTACAATATGGTGAAATATTATGTCAGTAGTGTTATGCAATTATTGACCTAAAAGAATCTCTCCATCTTACATAGATCACTTTTGCAACGTATTAATTTTATGGAAGCAGTGCTGGTTTTGTGTGGTTTTTTCACAAATACTTTTTTTTTTCTCATTTTTATTTTTCTTTTTTTAACATGACATTCAGAAAATCACAGAACTTAGAGAATGAGGGAGAAAGGAGGGAGAAACCCACGAGAAAAATCTAAGGCTGGTTGCTTAATCCAACTGAAATCCAGACTCCTCAGTGAAAGCTGAAAATGCCAGGGAAATATTGGTTTTCCTCCTTTAAACATATGATTTTTTTTCAGTAGATAGAAGCACTTAGAAGCACTAAATGCAGAACATTTAAAGATTTTTTTTTTTTATGGCAAAAGCAGCTACAGCCTTTTCATTTCATTACCTCAATTATGGTAAGTAAAAAAGTATAGTTTTAATTTACAATTCCAATTTATATTGACACTAAAGAGAAGCTATCCTGCTGTTAAGAGGAACTTTTCAAATTAGACCCACACTTCATGGTCTGCTGTTGAAAAAAGGATCTCAAAATCTAATTTTCTGAAATGTCAGAAGGGAAATATTGCCTTTTGTGTTTGTCACAACTCCCTGTAACTCGGCAAAGAGGATGTCACTGCAGTGCTTATTCGTGAAATGGGCTTTGTGAGGCTGTCCTTTGTACCCTTCTGCCAGGCAGAGGTGAAAGAGCGCAGGACGAAAGTGAAAGGAGAGTTTGGTCTCGTTAGTATTTAGGCTGATTAAGGGGAAAAAGGCTTTGGGAAGCTCTTCAAGCCAAAGAACAAAAACTGCTGCTGGTGCTCAAAACACTGTGAAATCCCATAAAGTTCAAAGGAAGGTACTGAAAGGAGAGACAGAATATACTCAAAATAAAGCAATTCTGTCTCCCCAAGTACGGGGTTCACACACACATCAATCCCTGTGGAAAGCTGTGCTTTCCACAGCTGGACGGTGGGCCAGCTGAAGGATCAATAGGTGAAAAGTGGCTGATGAGCAAATAAGAAGGGACTTTGCCTTTAGGAAAAGAACAGGCATATAAGTCATTTTAGAGGGAATTTTCTGTGTTCTCTCTCTCATGCATGTGCTGGGGACCTTCAACCAAGATGTTTTTATTTTATTTTCTTTCATTTCATTGTATTTTAGTGTGGCTTTGGACTGGAATGTTTTACATTATACTACAAATCACAGTGGGAAGAATTTGTGGTACTAGAAAACTGGTGTAATTGTTATTTTATACTAGCCCAGAGACAGAACAATTAAGCTTAAGTAATTTTAGTTCTCATTATGAGAACTAATTTAGTTCTCATCTAATCTATTTAGTTCTCATTTTAGTTCTCATTCAGTGGTTATGTGTAAACTTGCTGGTTTGTGTTTGCAACAAGAGACAGTGAGAAAAAATTCTATTTAATTGAATTCACTGGTTTATATTTTAGTGAAAAAAATAGCTTTCTTAAGAGTCAGAACACCTCCTTAAAATCAAGCATGAAATAGTTATGCACATATTGCTATGGCTAGCTGTTATGCATTCACATTTATTTATTCTTACTTCTCTTAAGGAAGCAAAAGTGTACAAATCCAATTTTTAAAAAGTGAAAGCAAAATAATAGCTTTTCCAAGGTCCCCTTTAGAAAGTGATCTGTGAAAATGTCTAGCTGGGAGTTCATTATTTGTATAGCTGTGCAAACAGACCTCGGCCCCCGACAAACAAGCCAGCCTGGACAATGGAAATCCCATCTCCTCCCCTCTGATAAAGACGGGCACAGAGCAAGATTTTGGTGTGACTTCACACTGCAGAGGTGCCTTTCCTGTGACTTCTGGAGCAGGAAATCCCTGCTGGTTGTGTTGTGGTCTTCTGGAAACCGTTGGCTTTTCAGCTGGGAGAACTCCCTTATGTCTTTCTCAAGGAATGGGCACTGACCTTGCAGATGATATTTCTTTTCTTGTTCTATATTTGTCTGGAGAAAAGCAAAGGACCCACTCACAGTTGTTTCTTGTCCTGTTGTAGTGACTAGGATTGCTCAGTGATTGAATCAGCTCCGACCCTGGATGGCAGCAGTGCATGATGGAGCAGCAGAACTGTCTCTGAAGAGGGCAGGAGCCTTAGCATGCTCCACAGTCACTGCTGCTCTTAATTAACTCTCCCATTATCTCTGCAAGAGTGAGAATCCTTATTTGACCAGCTGTAGGTTTTACAAGACCCTTCTGCTCCCTAGGGAGAGCACAAGCCCTGTTCCCAAGAGGACTTTTTCTTCCACATCTTTGCCCTGAACACAGACCAGCTTTGTGGTGGAAATCTCTACTCTTCCTCACCACTTCTCTTGGGTTTGGGAGGCCAGAAGCCCTGAGGAAAATGATTCTGGCATGGAAATAAATTAGTTTTGTGAGTGCATAACTGCAGAGGGAATTAGCAGGTGGGGAGGGAGGGCAGAGGGAAAATAAGTTTGTTCTTAAGGGTTCCCGAGTCTGGACTCCTGTAAACATCTCCCAAAGAGCATGGATTTTGACCCTGATGATCCACAGGTACCTTTCCTCAAGTTTTTCCTCCCTCCTGACGTCTGAAGTGAAAGTGAAAACCAGAAGAGGTGAAGAAAACTGACAGTCTCTTGGGGAACAAAAAAACCCAATCAAACAAACAAACAAAAACCACAAACAACTATGCCTAGAGCAGGCAAAATGTAGCTTTTCCTGACACAAGTTTGAAACCAGCTACTGCTGGCTGCCCTTTCTGTGACTACCAATGGACAGAGAGTACTTTCTGTCTGTTGTCAGACCTCTTGTCTCAGACAGCTACCACACTTGTAGCACACTCAGTGTAAAATAGTGAACTGGTTTGTAGTCATCTTCTTCTCTTTCCCTACCTCTTTGTCTTGAAAAGCAAGGCAAGAGATGTCACCACTTGCCTAAGCAAGTGGTGGGATGAGGGGAAGGTCCCACGACAGTGGGCAATGAGCTCTTGCTGGGAGCATGAATTCACCTTGCAAAGAAGGGAGTGCTGATTTAAGGTATCCATTGCTAATAATTAAAGACACAGACTTAGCCGTGGTGTATTAAAGGGCAATTTATCACCACAGCCTGGGATTGGCCATGTGATCATTTCTGGGATTTGACCTGCCTGTAAATCAGATGGGCATGTTTCCATTTTCATGGGTCAACAAAATTAGGTTTTGGAGGCAACAATCCAGTAAAAGTTTGCAAAAATTTGACCTGATGACGGTTTCAGTTCTTTCATTTACCTTTGATCAAAACTGGTTCCTGTACAGTTATTCCTCAGATGGGCTTTTTCTCCCTGTTTATCAGTATCCTACCTTTTAAGACACTGTGTCCCAGGCAGACTGGAATGCCTTCAGCTGATGATTCATTTGATGTGCTTATGCTGAGACTAACTACCCTCTGGAAAAGCCCAGTGTCTTGGGCATAATGGAAAGTTGGGCTGAGTAGCTCAGACAGAGGCACCAGTTTCATTTTCAATGAAGTTAAAGCAGATGAATGCCTCCAAGCACCACAGGCTGAGACAGAGTTGTACAGGTAGATTTCCAGCACAGTTCCTTTGCTGCTGTCTAAACCAGAAGGAACTTTCTCTCACCTTTGCTGGACCGCAGAGATGCTTGGGGTTAAATAAAGGCATAGAGAAGGGACCTGTCACCTGCATTTGTACCCATTTAGAAATACTCTACAGTCACTCTTTTAGCCACAATGTCTTGTTTGATTTTGGGATGCCTTTGCAGTATTTGTAAAAACTACTCCCTGCAGTTGACTTTTAGTTGGTATCATATGGAAATACTGAAGCCAGCAAGCGAATGGAGGAGCAATAAAATATAAAATTGTGACTTAGTCCAGAAAGTGTCTCCCTAGGGTATAAATGTGTGCCAGCACATCCATCACTATTGCTTGCACAGGTTTGCAAGTTATTAATAAATAACCAGGATAGGCAACATTATTTGCTGCAATGGGCTGTCAGCCCGTTTCCTACAGCCAGCACCTGGATTGATGGTGGCTCTTTGGTGCTTCTGTTCTGCAGATGTTGTAGAGTTTTCCAATGGAAAGGCTGGTATTGTTGGTGAGCTTTTGTTTGCTGCTGTCTAATACACAACAAGCACCATCGTAAGTATATTTTATTACAAATTCTTCAATCCTAACAAATTATTTGAAAGACAAGGTAGGAAATATTCTCTCTGTCTTGATAGAGAATCTACAAAGCCAGTTTCTTGGACCGCTGAAAATTTGTGTAACCTTTAATAGGTAAGACCTAAAAAGCTTAAAACCACCCTTTTAAGGCACTTTAAAGGGAGAAATCTCCTCTTAGGAATGAATAATTAAAAATGTCCTACTAAAGCATGTTGTTCACTCTGTTATCGCTGTTTGCTCATCTATTTTTTGTGACATTCACTGGGTTGAAAAATCTTGGGGATGGAAAATCTCTGTAATTGATTTATACATTGCAGAAAGCTAAGATTTAACTTTTAGGAGACCTTCAGTATTCTTCCGTACTTATGCTCTACTTTAGTAGAGACTTACATATAAGTCAGGCCTTGTGTCACCTTTTGCTAGGGCCAACAGACTCAGAGTGAATGAAATTAAATATCAGCTTTATTCCCAGATTTCTATACACCACCTTTCATTTTATGTATTTAAGAAAGAAGAAACTTTTTTTTCAAAAAGTAAAAAAGAGAGTTCAGCCAGCCCATTCTGATAACAGCAAAATCATTTACCTTTCATTTTAGAAGTCTTCTGCAGAATAATCATTTTCCAAAAGCACCTGTCTTGAGCTCAGAACTGTTCTTTGTCTTGGTGACATCATACAAGAAGAGACTTGGCTCTTCACACAGTTCTCTGATTTTTGTGTGTAAAGTATACTTGAAAAAAGTGAGACCAAGGATAATGATCTACATTTTAAAGGTCTTGAAAACAATTACTAACAAGCACCAGTGGAGAGTTGAATGACGGAAACTAATAAAGAGGGAAAAAAAAAATCCCAAACAGTTTAGCCTCCAACTCAGCTCTTCCCAGGGTTGTGGTCTTACTTTCTGTGGTCTCCCATTTCCAACATTTCACAGTGATATTGCAGTGAAGATCAGCTCCTTGTAACCTCACGCATTTGGTTATATAGGGAATTGATACCTCCTGACATATTAAAGCATAAGCTGACACAATGTGGGTGCTAGTACATGAACATACATAACTTTGTAGCATTAATAGCATATTTATGAATATATATTCATTGTCTTCCAATGTCTTTTGTTTTGTTTCAGAAACTTGAGTTTACAGAGCTTTCTCTAAGTTAAACCAGGTTATAAATTGCATTGGTAGTCCCTGGGACATATTACAGGGTTTTTTCTCTCCTGTGTATAGAGACTGATGTTTTGTAGGACTTAAATGGAACAGTTCAGAATTTAGAGAATCAGTCAGAGAAAATTGTTTTCTTTTAACCTCTACTCTTACTAACACGAGCAATGGATTAGGTGGTCTCCACAAGTCCCAAACTCAGCTATTCTGTGAGAATCTGTTTTATCTTTAAAATTCGTATTGTTTGGAAATTCATTGAACATACTGGATAATCTATTTCTCTGTTGTTTTAGATTTCTTATTACTGCCCCAAATGTGGTGCATTTGGGCACACATGAGACGATAACAGTTCAAGTCCATGGGGCACAGAGCCCTGTGCAAGTTACTGCATACTTCAAAGATGAGACAAAAAATCAGCTCCTATCAGAGAGGATCTACTTTAACCTTAATCAAAATAATGGCTACCAAGAGATGAAAAAAATAATGGTGAGTCTGCCATCATAGTGATTTATATTTTTTTATTTGGTGATAAAAAGCACATAATCTCAATTTGGAATAGGCTGGAATCGAGACAACACTGATCTCAAGAGACACATGACAAAACCAATTCCAGTGACAGCAACACCCTATTCACCCAACCAGCTAATAGAACAAGGCCTAGTATAATTTCAGTGGTGATTGTGAAAATTCTTTTGTGCCCATATAACAAGCCCAAGATTTTGTCACATGGTGATAAATGAAATTTAATTTAAACACATTTAGTTGTTTTATCACTGTTGGGTTTCCTGCCTCACTTAAACTTCGACTGCATTCATGCCTTTTGCTTACTGCTGGCCATTTTACAATACAGGAGAAACCTTTAAATATGTACAATCTTTCAGACCAAAGCCTGAGCTTTTTCTGCAGATTCATAAGTTGATTAATTCTTTACATCCTGCATTGCATCATTTGATCCTGCTACCATTCTTTGAAGTCTGGCAGGATTTAGTTCAATAACACTAGTTTGGGCTATTTGGTTGGAAAAAAAGAACACAGCAAGATTCAGTTTAGCTCTGGTTGGTCACTCCCAAAGCTAACAGATGAGCTTTCAAATCGGGTTCCTGTTGAGAGTCATGTTTAGAAGCATCATATTAAACTGCATGAAGTAAAGCACCAATCTCATAACCAAGATTTTAGCATAAATAGGGATTACAGGATACATGGTAAATGGAAATCAACAGGCAAGCAGACTGAAGTCTCCCGCCTTGAGTTACTGACATTGGACAGAAGAAAGTATTTCTGTGGTGGAAAATGGAGGATTAGATAGTATTTCTATTTTAAAAGAAATACTCACCTAGTAAGAAAGATATAATTGAGAATCTTCTGTTGAGCAGTGCTAATAAGATTATTTAAGCACTTCAGCTTGTGGGGCCTCAGCTATGTGGTCCCAAAGTTACCAGGCTCATCTCTGTGAGGTTTTCCCTTTTCTTCTCTTCAGGTCAAGCCAGGGGCTCTGCAACAGAACCTGTTCAAGAAGAGTAATCTGCCATATGTGCTGCTGGTCACCGAGAGCAAGGAGCTTCAACCGACGGTCAAGAGCACTCGCATCCTCCTGTCCTCCAAGAAAGGCTACATTTTTATCCAGACAGATAAGCCCATATACACACCAAGTTCCAAAGGTTAAAATACAAATGCTGCTCTTCAGGTGTTGAATGTGGATGTCACAAGGGCAGGATTAGAAAAAGCAATAATGACCCTTCTGCAGGGTCTGCTCTGCACATTCCAATAAGCCCCGTGGAAATGGCCCCCGAGCCAGAGTCACTTTAAAGGGAGACAGACAAAATCTGCTTTTTGTTCAAAAAGGTTAATGATGACTTTCCTTTGGAAAAAAAAATTAATGAGAAATATACCAAAAACTGAACTCCTATTGCTTCTGCTTATAACACTAGCAGTATGTAACCTTTAAGACCACTACTGCTTTGTTACTTACCAATTTAATTAATTAACAAAAGAGGGAAGTAAAAAGAGATTTTGAGTTTGGTTTCAGGCCTCAAATACAGAAGGTATACAAAAGCGAATGAAGTTCCCTGAGTAATTTTCAGAATTTGCTTCAAAAAGTTATCTAGTCATGTAACATTCAAAGTCTATGGAAGAATGCAATTATTTTTTTAAATTTCTCAGACTTCTTTTCACTAAAAGAAAGTGTTTTATCTTAAATTCAGTAACTCAGTTTACAGATTGCAATGATTAGTATGTAGAAAGGCCAGAAAGAAATATGTGAACGTGTTTATTCTTCTGTTAAACAGTCAGATACAGGATCTTCTTTCTGGACAGTGCTATGAGGCCGACACAGGACACGGTGACAATTGCTGTGCTGGTAAGTATGCAAAAACACTGCTGATAAGTGCTTCTTCAGCACAGGAACCACAGAAAACTTGCACAAAACATCCAAGAGCAGAACTATAGCTATGACTCCTCTCCAGAAATCTGTACTTGCACATAGTGAGACATCTGTAGTTATTTTTGGCCCATATCAGGAACATGGAGGAAAACGTGATGTGAATATTACAGTAGGAAAGTAAACAAAACATCTTCTCTTCCATAGGACTAGTATATGAACTTGAGCTTTTGAATGTAAATGTTTGACACCTGGTACATTATTTTGATGTTTGCTTTCTCTGTCTTAACAGAATTCCAAAGGAATGGTCGTCAAAAAGTCAGAGCGGAAAATAAACGCAGTGTTTGGTGAACACTTTGACATACCTGACATCGCTGAGTGTGTAACTCTTGTGCCTTCTGCATAAAAACCTGTAGATTAAGAGTTTTACCTGATGAATTTCTTGAGAAACCTTTCAAACTCATCTTTCTTTCACCATGGGGCAGATACTGAGCCTATGATTGGTATCTTTTTACCTTTAAGTACCTCATCTTGGAGAGATAAGACCAGAATTTGCTGTTAATATGCTGCAGTTAGCAACATCTATCCTGGTAAAGAACAATTTAACAAAGTGTTTAAGTATCTGCTCAAACATATGGCTGCATTTAAGAGAGCATTTCTAAAAGGGCTAGTTTAGAAAGTGTCATTAATTATCTCTGATTTCAAACAGTCAAGCTTTTACTTAATATTCAGTGTCTTTTGGCATGCTAGGTTGATTTTGATATCTCAGTGAAGATAAGCTATACGAAATATTTCATGAGTTCTCTATTTCTGAGGACTTTTCAAAGGTACTGGTTTGCAAATATGTTGTCTTGCACTTCCTCATATAGTTATTTTGAGTGTTTCCTAGGACATTTTGAAATATGTTGCTGTCTCCTCCCAGCAAAGAGAAATCCATTAATTAATTAGTTTGGGATGACATCATAGCAAAGAAAATATTATAATTTAGTGATAATTTATACATTGGCATCATAAAATATCTGAGGAATTGTAATTAACTATTTTCTGCTGAATCTGGATTTTAGGCCTGGAACTTGGAAAATCAAAGCCTGGTTTCATCAACATGAAATGTCTAATGTTTCCACCGAATTTGAAGTTAAAAGATATGGTGAGATATTATTAAATTTGCATTATAAATATAAGATATTATCACTATGTGTTAAAAGATACACTGAAGTGATTAAATCTGGCTGTAGTTAGGCACTAGGGACAACTTTCATGTTGTTTCAGTGGATCATCACTATCTCTGATGCACAGAAGAAAATCTCTGGTTTGTGTGGCTTCCATGTATATTTAAAAAAGAAACACCTTTGTTTTTATACAAATTTAGTAACTTTTTAAACACTTCTTTAACATTTTGTCACAAAACGTTGGAAGAGCTCCATTTTGAAGTCATTTCAATTCTGGCTAAAGTTTGCAGTGAAGACTACGATGGGAAAAAAAAAAAGCTGCCCATTTTCTCTCAGTAGAATTCAGTCTGGAAGCTTATTAGAGTTATTCCTATACTCAAAGAACATTTTTTTAAGGAAAATAAGGACCCTGTGGATAAAGTAAAAATGTAAAAATTTAACAATTTGGGATAAGAAGTGGCTTGATTTATTTATACTGAAATTATTGTTTCTTGTAAAATTAATGTGACTTTGTTGTTTCGTTGTTGTTTTTTTTTCCCTAAAGACAAAAGAAAACCTTGAGATTGAAAATCTCAGTTTAACAAAATTGGTTTTCACTTAGGTAGCAGAGGTAGAATAATGGAGATTACTACCTCCTCTCCAAACACCTGCAAGCAGGAGCAAATCACCCTGATATATCTGCAGGAGCAAATAGTTTGGCTTTATAGGAGCAAATTCAGTGTGACACAGCTGATGCTGAGGAGCTTGTATCCACACTCAACCCATATCAGGGTGGGTTTAGTTTAGTCTGCTTCTAGTCCAGGGCACTTCATGGCCATGAGCAGCTGAAGTTTATCTTCTGGTTTATTTTCATTATAAATAAATAAATAAATTTTATGTGCTTGAAGATTGCTCCACTATGTGAAGCAATGAAGAATAAGGGAAAATGATGTGGAGATTTGCTTCAGAAGTGCTCTGCTAATTCAAACTAAAACATCCCCTCAGTGCAACTGCATCTTCTCAGTGTGTGTTTCCACATGTCAGGAGTTTAAGGTATGTTTGAAACTCACATGTCATGACCTTTTTTCTCCTTTTTTTTTCATGCAGAACTTCCAAGTTTTGAAGTCAAACTCATCCCACTTCATCCATACTACCACATCTGGAATGACAGCTTTGTGTTTGATATCGAGGCAAAGTAGGTGTGCTCAGAGCCAGGCTGTTTTAGGAGGCAGATAAGCAGATAGGAGTTTTGTGACTTCTTCCTTTTGCCTGTCATTAACAGTTAACTGGCTCTGGCTTGGCTTGGATCTGACTAATCTTATATACTCTCTATTTCCACTGCTGACTTGAGACATCAGTACCAAGTGCTACCTGGGTCCAGGCTGTGGTGATGAAGCTGGAGCACGATTTTCTTAATATTTCAGTTTGCTCGCAAAGGCGGCTGTTTAGGATTCTCCTCTGTTTTGCTAAGCAAGGTTCCAGGCAAGCTGATCACCTGTTTTTCCTTATACTTTTTGGTTTAAACATTTACAAGTGTTCTAAAGCCTCCAATGGGCTATGTAACATAATTCAAGTAGAGCTGGATTAAAGTTTGAGTATGGAATTTTCTCAAAGCACGGTGAAGCTTGTAAAAAATAACCTAGTGCTTGTTTGAAAGTAATGATTTTATGCAGAAAGTCTTCTAGGTAGATAAATATAATTAATCAGAGGAGTTTCTGTGACCATCACTACAGCATCACATGTCCATTGCTGCACAGCAGTGCACTCGTCCAGGTGTGCCGTGGCTACAGAACTCTCAGACTGGCCAGACCATGGGGCAGGGCTCAATGGAAAATTAATTACAGCTGGTCCCATACCAATTTAGAACGGCATCAAACACGGAGTAATTTAGGAAGGCAGACAATGAAAATTTAACCCATCAAAGTATTTTTAACAAAAATAATTTTTTGGCTATTGAATTTTCAAGTTTCATAAGAGTGGAAATGCTAAGAAACTGCCTATTAGGAGAATGACTAAATCAGAACTTGATACCTTTGGGTTTTTTTCTTTTTCTAAAGAGGAATAAATGTTATGAAATGAGAACAGGCAGGTGGAAGCAGCTGGCCTTCTTTCATAGTTGGGAGAAATCTATTCCATTTCAAAGGAGTGAGGACTGTTGGACTTCTGCCTGCTCTCCTTGACCATATTGGTCCTTCTGTTCCCCATCACACCTGAGAGAGCAGACAGAACCTGGATCCACCTCCTTTTGCTTGGCTGAACAAACTCAACTCTTCTAATCTCCTCTTGATCACCTTCAATTCTTTATTTGGTTCTACTGAATAATTACTTTAGTTATGATCATTTGATATTGTGATATGAGGTGATTTCAAATCAATGGCTTTAGTATTTTAATCCTTTCTAAAGTTTTCTCTGTGCTATTAAAGCACTCTGTTTTGAGTTTATGAACTT
This sequence comes from Daphoenositta chrysoptera, assembly GCA_013397915.1. Taxonomy (NCBI): domain Eukaryota; kingdom Metazoa; phylum Chordata; class Aves; order Passeriformes; genus Daphoenositta; species Daphoenositta chrysoptera. The sequence continues at coordinate 499,278 of VZRO01000255.1, forward strand.
CATATGTATTTGACTCCTCATTAAAATCATAATTATTTAAGAAGGAAAATCGAAGTTCAATAACTGGATACCATTCCTTTCTCTATTGGAAAAGGTTCTGGTGGTGCTACACAGGCCTTCATCAAAATCAGCATATGGAATTCCTGATAATTGAATTTATTTTTCTGAACTGGCCATGCATGTAATGAAGTTACTTGGTGTATTGACTCTTGTTTCCTATTTATTAGCTCTGGCCTTTAATTCAGTTTTCGTTAGAAATGCCTCTCTGTTGGCTTTATTGGTATAGATCAGTGCTGCTGATCAGGTCAATTTGAAAGAGGCTTTAAAGGAAAAGGAAAGGAAAAAAAGCCATTACAGGACTGAGGTGAAGCAGGATTTCCCCAAGCAAAAGACAGGACCGTGGCCATGACAGGTCTCATGTAGCACATTGCACGCTGTGCTGCTGGAGGATGCATCTCCCAGGGCTTCCTTGAGTAAGGAGCCAGGTGCACCAACATGCCCTATCCTCTCTCCCCATGACCTTTAAGGAACCTTCAGGGGTGTTCTGGCCAGATGCTGATCTGGCAAATATTTCACTTACAAAGGATCCTATGTTATACTGCCTAAATCTGTAGGAGCAACGTGGGTAGAGGGTGTCCACACTACCCAATGCAAGTGTTAGAATAACAGCAGGTAGGATCTTCCTGCTGTTGGTCTTCAGATGTACCAAACATTTCATATCAGTCCCTGAAATGATTCTCCAATCCCTTATTTTTTATGTTCTGCTCATGAAGTGTCTCATACAAAGGAATTAACTGTTCATCCAAGCTAAATAAACTGGATACCTCCCTTGCTCCCTCTGAACAGGATGAGTTGTGTGAGACCTCTCTGTGCAACTGAAATTCTCATTAATTTGCTAAAAAAAGTAAAAAAAAAAATTGAATCTAGAGCACATTTTGTCAGGTGGTTTCTTTGTCAGATGATCTCCCCATGTGGTTCTGCCAATGTGATTTACTCCACATATATCTTTGCCTTTGAAATCACGACTTGGTACACAGATCAGTAAAAGTTTTCATGTTTGAATTACAAGTGAGTGGGATGAATTTTTGTTTTCAAGCTATTAGTTACAAATGGGATGCTAGAAATATTCCAATGTTTTTTCAGCATGAAATGACTTATGCTTGCTTTTTATTAAGATAATGATCCCTCTCCTCACTTTTCTTCCTTCCAAAGACACTCTTATGGGAAAGAGATTCAAGGTGCTGCATATGTGCGATTTGGCATTATTGATGAAAATGAGAACAAAATATTTATTCCAGGCCTGGAGCAACAGCTATCAGTAAGTATTTAGTGGAACTACTCTGATTTATCCTACATAAGCTGAATATTGTCAGAAATTCTGGAAAATTTGAAGTCCATACGACTGTAGTCATGACATAAGCAACACTTTATTTCTAATGGCAAAAAACCAGTAAGGGCTGTCTCTTTCCTTCTTTTTTTTTTCACCACTTTTGTTTTAGATCCAAAATGGAAAAGGAAGAGTTACTTTAAATACACCACTTTTGGAAGAGAAATTGAGAAAGAGTATTTCCACACTGGAAGGGTTTCATTTATATGTTGCTGTTACCACTGTAGAAACTGCAAGTGAGTACAGTATGGCTTAGCTGATACAGTCTGTAAGATTCACATGGATCTTTCTCTGGTGCAATCTGTTATGTGGGTAATCTGGTCTCACTGGATCCATCTTTGCTGCAAAGCTTGCTGGTGCTGTAGGGCATGACAGCCTCCTTCATCTGACTCCCTTCTGTACAAAAACTTCATCTCGAGTGGGATACACTTGTCTGAACCCAAATGTCCAGCACCACTTTAAATGCCCTGTGTGGACCTGTGTGGTCTTCCAGTGCTGCTCCAGAAGTGCTCAGGCAGGCTGCCTTCACACTGGTGCACTTGCTGGGCTTGGAACTAATCATATCCATGACAGGGCAAAGGGGGTGGGCCTTACCTCTCAATCTTGTAGTGTTAAAGTGGAAAATCAGGATGTTAAAAGATATTTCCAAGTGCATTTAATTTAAAACAAGCCATGTGACTAGTTTCTGTAGATGTAGTTATGGGTGGTGTTGTAACTAGATATTAACTAGAAGAATTATTATTATTTTAACTAGAAGAATCTTAGATGGAAAGCAGTTCCTCAACCCCCAAGTTGCAGAAGGTGACATTAGGTAACATTAACTCTAGCCAAAAGTTGAAAATGAAAACAAAATCTTTCAGAAAATTAGAAATCTAAGGTATGCAAGTCCATAGTTAGTACCCCCATAGCAACACATACTGTTTGGTATTAACAGGTGGTGAGATGAGAGAAGAGGAACTCAGCAGTGTGAAGTTTGTGAGATCTCCTTATGCTGTTGATCTGTCTAACACCAAAAAGTATTTTGTGCCTGGAGCCCCCTTCTCTGTTGTGGTATGTAGTGTTCTGACTGTTTCTGTCTGCCTCCATAGCAATGCAGTTACATCTGCCCTCTTTCCTTCTCTGATCCAGTGGCAGCTCTGCAGGACAGAGACCTTCAAGAATAGGTCCAACACAGAGCTACTGTTTGTGTGTCTGGTTTGTCTCATTTCTGTACTCAGAGCCTGAACAACCAGATTTTCTGGTCTAGAAGTCAATGTGCCCTGATGCTTTTTAAAAACATATCAGTCTCTTACTCACTTATGTATCAAAAGATTAAATAAGAATATTGTATCAAATTAATCTCACATCAAATTAAAACTGAGAACTAAAACAGGGTATTAAAAATGAATTTAAGTTTTTGTGCCTTCAAACTTCACACCTTCAAGTTTTTCTAGAGTTTTCTACAAAGAGTTAAAGTCAGAAATTTACCTTATTATAGTTAATGACAAATATCTCCGGGATCTGCTTACACCAAATAGATGCCAAGAGAAAATCTTGGGCATCTTGTAATCTGTACTCACAGATTTTTACCTTAACTGAAGTCCAGATTGAGTCTGTTTCTATCCCCTTTTCTCAAAGCTCAAATTTTTGAATGCTGATGCATACAGTTTTATATTTCTTCTCAATTTATAAAAATTATGATTATAAATTATAATTGCTTATTTTTTGTGGGCATTTTTTAAACATAGGATTTCCTTTAAATAACAGAACTTTTAATTTTTTCTTTCTAATAGGCATCTGCCAGTTTGGTTGATGGCACTCCTGCTGCCTTCCTATTTATCACTGCCACTGTTACCTTGCCTGGAAAACCCCCAATGAAGAAGACTGCCTTCTGTAATAGAGAGGGTCTGGTCTCTATTACATTTGATATCCCCAAAGATGCTCAAAAGCTTGAAATAAAGGTAAAGAAAATGTAAACATCTAGGTTTAAAAGTATCCCACTGAGAATTGCCCATAAAACAATTATAAATGACTGTGAAGATTATCAGTTTTCATTAAATTAGCACAGAGTGTGGAACATGATTTCTTACACCACCTGCAGAGCTTTGTCCAGATTGTGTAAGATATGTTAGAGAGACCAGGGGCCTGAAGGATGTCTCAAGTGATGGACAGTCTTGTACATCAGAGCCATGGGAGTACATGCATTGGTTATAGCGGTGCATTTTTGTGTTTTGGATGTGCATTTACCTGGCATGAATGGGACAGAAATGGGACAGTAATGGGACTGTAAGGAATATCTTCATGCAAAGTGACAGAAAATTACAGGAAGAAAGCGAAGGAGAAGGTCCTGAGCAATGCAGAGAGTAGGCTACATCTGCCCCTCAGAGGGTTCAATCGTGTGCACAATATAAAATAGGAAAAAACTTGTCTGCATACGAAATCACTTTGTGTTTTTTGACCCATTGAGTCTCGTTTAGAAAGAGCCAATGGTGAAAAATACCAAATGCAAATGCAGCAAGAGGCAAAATAGGGTGAGAGAATAAAGTAATTAAAATCTGGGGTTTGGTGCCAGGTTCAGTTAATGAGGTGTCAGCAATGATTCCTCTCCCTTCCCAGCATTTTCCAAATAACCTGGCACAATATGAATTTTTGGTGACACTGTAAACTGTCTCCTGTGGGACACTTCACTCACTTTGTCCTTTTCTTCCCTGACAGGTAAAGGGTGAAGAGGGTAAAGAAAGGTTGGAATCACCTGAAGCCAGTATCAGAGCTGAAAGGTACCAGTCTGCATCCCTGAACTACCTCGGCATCAGCATCCCGCACACCACGGTGGCACCTGGAGATACCTTACCCATCACCTTGAAGGACATCCATCAGCCTGGCAGTGCAAACATTGGCTATTTCTATTATATGGTAAACAGAATAGTATCATATCAGTAATTTCTTTCAGAAACTATACAACCTGGAACATTTACCTAGTTATTAATACAAGGGAAAACCGAGGGGGCCCAGCAAAGGGCAAGTGGGATGATCAGTGTTCTGGCACACCTGACCCACCAAGACAGGCTGAGGGAACTGGGCTTGTTCAATTCGGTGAAGAGCCAAAGAGTGAGTTAATAACAACCTAAAACTACTTGAAGAGGATTTAAGACATAATGGAGACAAAATTTCCTATGTGGTGCCACGCAGTTTAACAAGGGACCAAGGTTAAAAATTACAGCCCAGAAGATTCATTTTGGAAAAATCTATTCACTAGTGATGAATGCAATATTGGAAGAGGTTTCCTAGAGAGTTGAGGGATTTTACAGCCTCAGAAAAATTCAGCAATCAACAAGAGAAAACCACATGTCACCTAATCTTACTCTGGTGATGCCTCAGAGCAAGCAGCTGGGCTAGAGGTCTCTATAGGTCCCTTCTGGAATTTATTTCTATGATTCTGTTATTTTTTTTATACATTTGCACATATTTTTGGGGCATGTAAAATGCACAATATTTATTTTGCTGAATGAGACAAAGGTGTTCATGGGTACATTCCAGGAGTGAATCTGTTGAACGTGAAAAGTATTTAACTCCTTCTCCCTCTCTCTTCAATTTCCCTTGGCAGCCTAAATTTAACAAGATGATAAGTGCCAAGATATCAGTTCCTGTTTATTTTTAATAGGACTCTGATATATTGGAATGATTGTATCCCTAGGAGTTAAGTGTGGATTTGGGGTTTCTTTTTCATTGGATGGCTTCCCACGGGGTTGGAATTGGTGCTGCCGGGCTCTGGGAAGGTGTAGTGCCAGGCAGGCAGGATATGTGGGAGGGATGGTGGCAGACACTGCTGGAGCTCAGCATTGAGGGTCTCTCCCAAACTTTGGTCACCTAAACAAAGGCAGTGAGGGTTCCAGGCCAGGCTGTAGCATGCCTTTTTTATTTCCTGAAACCCATTCCCTGTGTGCTTAGGAAAGCTTCATGTATTTTGTTCAGGGAAGAGCACTATCAGTCCTGACACTATGTCTGTTTTTCATTCCTCTGATAACCCATGAATATAGTTAACCTAATGTAGGAAGGAAGGAATTAAATAGTGAAAGGTGGGCTGAAATCAGCTAAAGACCAGTCTGTAATATTTTATCCTGAAACTTCCTGCTCCAACACTTTCACACCTTCTGAAAGATTCAGTACTGATTACAGATTAAATAATGCTGATATCACCCTGGGTGTGATGACCAGTCATTGTAGAAGACAAAATTTAGCCTACTATCTGGGTACTCCTTCTCAAGCTGTAAGGTTGAGAGAAGGGTGACAGATTTGTGTTCAAACCTGGGCCACAAGACCAGTGTAGCAGACATTCACCACCACAGTAAGCAGGTCTCCTCCAGGCTACTGGTATACCGGCTGGGAATCAAAATTTTTAATGCCATTAGAAGAGAACATATTTTAAAAAGAAATTGCCTCAGAAAAAAAAAAAAAAAAGAGAAAAAAGAAAAATTATGCAACATAAAGCCCTTTCTGGGGTATAGTCACATATTTGATTTCTGTTTGTCTCTGCCTTGCAGGTTGTGGCAAGGGGACAAGCTGAGGTTTTGGGAAGGGTCCCATCCTCAAACAAAGTAATAAACCTTAAAATCACCGAGAAGATGGTGCCTGCCTTTCGCTTTTTAGCCTACTACTTCATTGGGAATGAGGGCCAGCACGAGATCGTCGCCGATTCTGTGTGGGTGGATGTCATGGATGTCTGCGAAGGAAAGGTGCTTTCAAAGCTCGTGGCTTTTGTTGTTGCATTCCAAAATTAAAGGAAAAAAAGCCTGGGGTACTGCAGAGCAAGTGCAGGCCTGGGATTACAAAGTGAAAGACACATCATTTTTGTTGAAAAGGAGTAATCAGGAGTCGTGCCAAAAGGTAGAGCTCGGAAAGGCTCCCAGGTTGTGCCTCAAAGAGATGAAAAATACAGTTTTGTATGGAAAAAATCTCCCCCTGTGAGTGTCTATATATTAGAAATACACAAAAAAATGATGATAGAATTGTTGAGGGGGCAGAATCTCTTTATAACTTTGACTTTTTGTAGTGATATATGTCACATGAAAGAAAGGGAAGCCATTTATTGGGGAAAAAATATTAATTTGAAGTAATTTTTCAAGCTTTTTAATTTCTGTTAAAAGTCATTTTCTGAGATTTGGTAGCACTTTAAAAACATTTAAAAATAATAGTTTACATTAGAAAATGAAGTGTGGATAAAATAGGAGGCCCTCTAAGCCTTTCTTTCATCTTCCTTCTCTTCCTCCTCCTCCTCCTTTTTGGGACTGTAAGGTAAAATGAAAAAAAACAAGACACAGGAAATTTTTCCAATAGCGTGAAACACAGCTGCTGAAACGTGTCAGCTGCCTAAAATGGCGTTTTCCACTGAAAGTGTTTGTTTTGAAAAAATAATGGGCTAGTCCATTCAGCGAAAAAAAATTAAAGGAAAACTTATCCATCTCTATCACACAAACCAATTCTTCATTTATAAAAAGACAAAACTCAGTTATGTTCACAGGCATTTCTAGTAATAATTCCCTATAATTTCATAATCTCCGTGATTAATTCCTCTTAAACCACAGATGTGTGTACATCAGAACCAGATCTGTGTTTACTCAATCATGTTAAAAAATCCATGTGTGTGATAGAAAGCAGGCAATATTATTACAGATTGGGTTAAGTTGGTTAATTTTGTACATTAATTAGATCTTTTGCTGTCTTTCATGTAATTTTGTTTCCACTGGAAAATAACAAAATTATACTGAAGACCCCAGTTCCACAAACCCCTTTTTAATTTCCCTTGGTGTTTAAATGTCGTTGAAAGGCAGCATCCAGTATTCTGGTAGACACATCTTTCACTTCCCCCTGATTTCCTTTAGTGTGAAATATCCGCACCTACGTGTTCCAAAATGCAGGATCACAGGCAGAAACTCCACAAAAGATGAACATCTCCCAGCCTGACTGCTGCCAGTCACAGCTGACAGTATTCCTGGCCCAAAGAGTCTTCACTTTTTATTAACAAATATGATATTTTTGTTTCAATCTTTTCTATTTAGATTAAAGTGAAAACAGAACAAGAGATATATGAACCAACAGACCGCATCAATTTAGAGATTGAAATGGACCATGCAGGAAAAGTTGCCTTAGCCGTGGTTGATAAAGCAGTTTTTATTCTGAATAAGAAAAATAAGCTTACAGCCAAAAAAGTAAGATATTTTTAAGAAGAAAATATCACATCTACTAGTCAAGTAAAATTTTCCATTACTAATGAGAGGATCAAAATGTAATTAATGGCTATTAATCACTTAACGCTTTGCTAAACCTGAAAATATTTTTTCTTTTGCAGTTTAGGATCTATTTAAGATGAATGGCATGTTTCAGATGAGTGGTATATTTAAGACGGGGATTTCCATTCTATGGCAGACAAGTTTGTAAACTAAAAAAAGCATTGCTTGAAAGCACTCACTGACTAAAGATCCCTCAGCTTTAATCTGCTTCCAAATGCAGCTTGCACCACTGTTTGTCTTGGTTCTGCGAATTAAAGGCTACAAAGGCTAATTTTTTTGATATATATATAAGCCCTTTTCAAGCATGTACAGTCCATCTGTGCTATTTTATTTGGCAGGTATTTAATGCCATGAATTCATACGATCTCGGATGTTCTGCTGGTGGTGGTGCAAATAGCATTCAAGTTTTTACTGATGTTGGTCTGGCTTTTATATCAGACACGATTCAATCCAGCATTCGGGAAGGTAAGTGCAATTTGCCTTTTAGAAGTTTGTGTAAGACCACTGTAGATCTGGAGAGGCTGATTGCTTAATAATCAGACATTTTTACTACGGGGTTGTAAAATCTTCTTTGCCTTTTGATTTTTCTTCTGCTCTTCCACCTGCTGGCTGCTCAGATATCCCAGATGGTTGGTGCTGGTTCTTTGGTGACCACTTCAGCTGGGGCAGGCAGCAGTTGGCTAGGGCTGGAAGATTTGTGCGTCTCTCCCTCAAATTGTGGGTCTTCTGTCAATGAGAAGGGTCCTAAGACAGGTCTTCATTAATGATGTGAATGAGCAGGCTGTTCCTGTCGTATCATCGTGACCAAGTGCTTCTGTTCTGCCTTCCCAGGATATAAATGCCTCCAGGGTGCCAGAAGGCAGAAGAGATCTTTGGATTCTCAGAAAAAAATGTCAGGAATTGGTATGTCTGCTCATCTGCGTGGCCTGAAAATCTCAGCAGGGGGAGGCAAAGGGATCTAGGGGGCAAGAAGTGATGGCATAGTGAAGGATGCCAAGATATGCTTGGTCCCAGTTCTTGCATTAAGAGACATAACCTAGCACAAGTGTGTGTAGTATGCTCTGTGACCTGATGCATCACTCTTCAAAACAGCTCAAGAAACAAAACCAAATATTGTCTGTAAGTGGAAACTAGTTCACCACTTTATAATCCCAAATGTGAAGCATTTCTACTAGATAACACGTCGTGTCATCAGTCATGACTTCGAGGTTTTCAAAATAATTTTTATGATCAGAAGATATTTTATAAATCCTACTTTTTTCTTGACATTCTGCTTTGAAGCTGTGCCAAACTTAGGTACTTTGCGCTTCAACTAAGAGAAGAGTTAGTGTAGTATTTGGTATTGATTGAGAAAAAAACCAGTTTGCACTAAATGACATTTCCTCGCCAGAAGACATGAAGGCTTGAAGCTGGAATCTTCCTTTTGAAACCAGACTCTATTCAAGAAGGAGAAGCACTGACATCGCTATTTATATTAAAAATTCCAGTCTGCTAGGACGCATTTTTACTTCAGTCTGACTGTGAAGAGAGAGCTTAGAACAGAATGTCTAGGATGCCATAGAGCCTATGCTTTCCTCCTGTCTTTGTGGACTGTTTTTAGGATGGACTGTTTTCAGGCTTCAGGCTGAAGCTTGACTGTTCCAATAGAAACTAATGTTAATGGCAAGGAATGACAGGAGTGAGCACAATGAACACCTTCACACTGATTTCTACTTACAAGCACTAATTCTGGGCTTTAATTCTATTGCAGCCAGCAGATACCAAAACACTCATCTACAAAAATGCTGCCAAGATGGAATGAAATTAAATCCCATGAGATTTTCTTGTGCAAAAAGGCTGGCAAAGGTGTCTGGCTCCCACGAATGCAGGAAGGCATTCCAGGACTGCTGTGAGAAAGCCACAGCCCTCAGGAAGCAGGCGAAGCAGAGGAATAGAGTGGGCTTGGCACGACGTAAAGAGCAGTGGCATACAACTCTGCCACTTTCACCCTTCTTGTGGTGGCAGGGGAGGGTCAAGGGATGTTTTAGTGCTGTTGTGGGGCTGGGGAGGAAGTTTTCACATCAGTATTTCAGAGAGCCCTGGTACAGTGCAGCAGCCATGCAGCATTGCATCTTCACATCTGTACTCTGGGAAGGTGGGAGTGGGATGGGATAACTTCTTGGGGTGAGAAAAGGCAGGAATCACTTTAGCCACTGTGGCCCCTACAGTCTTACAGAGGAGCTGATGGCCCCTGCCCACACCCCAGAGAGGCCACAGACAGCAGAGCAGGGAAGGGGGGTGGTTGTCTGCCTTCAGGGCTCTAAGTTGTCTCAGATTCATGACTCTTTTTTTAATGGTACTACTGTTATAAAACCTGAGTACCTTCAAAATGCTGTCATGAGAAAGGTCCACTTTAGCCAGGAATAGTTTTGTCTCTTTCTTCTTTTCTTCTCCTCAAAGTCTATCTGTGACCACACATTACATGTCACCTCATGTTACCAAAAAAAGAAAATTACTTTGCATCTAAAATTTAGAGTGTAATTTCTGCTACCATTTCTCACAGATTTTCTCTTTCCCTCTGTCTGTCACAAGTGTGGGAGAGTGGGAACATCTTTGCTAGCCTTACTACAGGGGACTGATTTCTCATTTGGTAACATATAGTTATTGAAGTTGTCAAGAGGAACTATCTTTTTGTTCAGTGACAAGCTATGGTCATTGCTTCTCTTTTTTCAACATTTTTCTTTAATCTACAAGATGGAACAGAGATTAAATCTTTTCATTTAGAGCATTTTTTTTTGCTCTGACAAGCTAACTCTCTGCAAGACAGTGTAAGGTCAGCAACCAAAGACTTCCAAAAAGAAACCTCGCTCCTGTTTTGCAGAATACAATGAACATGAAGAACTGTTTGATGAAACTTCTGTCAGCTTGCGCAGTTATTTTCCTGAGAGCTGGTGGTGGAGTCTTGACATAGTGGAAAGCCCTGGAAAGCACAGGTACTGTGTTACCTGAATATGTTTAAATTTGTACTGTCAAATGTATAAAACTATCAGATTTATGTAGTATCTGATGCAGAGGACTTCAGAATATTTGCAATACTTTGTCTCCTCAACTGAGGGAATATATTTTTCCTTTACAATACTCAAACTCCATCAAATAGTAATGTTTACATTTTATACATGCCCTCTAATATGTTTTATTTTGTGGTTTTTAGTGTAAAAAACTTTGCTCCTGACTCTATAACCACCTGGGAAGTTCAGGCAATAAGTATATCTCCTGAAAAAGGTATAAGTATTGGGTATTTTTTGTTTGTTTGTTTCTTCGTATGGATAAATAGAGAAAGTGTGTCTTTTAAAAGAGAAATAAGTTATGTTGACAGAATAAAAGAGTCTGTACTTAAAAACACAGTGTTTTGATCATGATATTTACTTCTCTCTTTTATGCCATGTTAAAACCCTACTAGAAGTTAAGGTATACATTCCTATTTGTAAAAGCAACATGAAGTAGAGTCTCGAGAATGATGGATCATAAAATCAAAACTGTCTTTTGTTCTTTCCACGCTATAAAACACCTCATTTTAGCTTCCACACGGCCAGGAAGCCACAAGAAAGGTAGCAGTAGTACAGCTTCTCTTTGAATAATTCTGGGACCAAATTCTGGCCATCTCAAAGCACGAAGGTCTGCGGCCTCTAAGGCAGAGAAGAGCACCAGGAAACCAGCAATAGACTGGCAAGGTCTGGACAGCAGAGAGCCCAGGTTCCCAGGTGCTGCTCTCTGGGAGCTTCTAGGAGTTGATGAGGTTCATGGAGGATGGACAAAGGGTCTATCTTGTATTGCCCACTCCCCTTTGGAAGGGGAGGCTCATCCAGGGATGCAGGGATGGGCATGGAGCTTGTTTTCAGAAAGCAAGGAAAGGTCATTGTGTTTTAAACATGAAACAAAAAACAAAAAACAAAAAACAAAACAAAAAAAACAAACAAACAACAAAAAAAAACTGGGCCACATTTCCACATTTCACTCGCAAAACATACAAACACTCCTGCCAAGTTTTACCAGTCAAAAACCATGGCAGTGACTCCAGGGGGCAAACTAGAGACAGGTCTCTAGTGCAGATGAGTTTAAATGAGTTCTGAGTATGCCTGTTTTCCTCTCCTGCTTGTGACCTCAGGGGAGCCCAGGTGCTGAGTTTTGATTAGACATTGAACTTCCTACCAGCTGACGTTAAGCGTGTAATTCTCAATTCTAGTTGTTTTCCTTTTTCTCACCCCAGGGTTCTGTGTGGCTGACCCCCACACCTTTGCGGTTTTCAAAGAATTTTTTGTGTCCCTGAGATTACCCTACTCAGTCAGACGAAATGAGCAACTGGAAATAAAAGCAGTGGTTTACAACTACCTGCCCAACGATCTCCAGGTAGTGTTATCAGCAACTGCTGTGCCTTGCATGCCTAGCTAGCTACATCTACAGTTTTGTAGAATTTAATGTGAATGACCACCCTCCTACAGCCCAGAAAAAATGCTCCCATCTTAAAAGCTGTCCCAAGGCCAGGATCCAATTCTACTTGCTAATCAGACTTACTGTATAAAGCAGATCATGTTACATAGCCACATCCTTTGTCTTTGGGTACGTCTTCTTCCCCTCCATCGAAGCAATCAGTCCCTTTCTTGGTGCCTGCTCATCTGGGCAGTACCCAGCTGCTGACACTGACACTTGCTGACACTTCACAAGGTACACAAGGTACAGAGGTATTTTTTGAGCACACCATCCAATACATTAGCCACAAAACTCGTTGTGCCTACAACACAAAGCCACTTTTTGTCTTCATGTGACTCCTATGCAGTCCTGCATATGGTCACAGTTGTCACTGGGCTCAGGGCCTCCATTGTCCTAAGGCTGATACTCCTTTTTCACTTCTTCCCATCTCCCACCCAGCTGTTTGACCAGCATCTTCTGAACTGCATTGAATTGTGTAGAGCCAGGATGTATAAAAATGCACTGTCCTTCTTACTTCACTGTGGTTTGGGTATAGGCCAAAACTCTGTTGCAAATTCAGTGTAATGAAGAAATGTTAGTTGATTTAACTTCAGAGCCCTAATCAATACAGGTGAATGTTAACCTAAGGCCATAGGGTCGCAGAACAATTTACACAGGAAGGGGCCTCCAGAGGTATTTTCCCTGTGCAGTGATGCACTAAGACTGATCCTGGGCATTGCCTTGTCCCTGCAGGTGGTAGTGAAGATGGATGCAGTGGAGGGGCTGTGCACATCAGAGACGACAGAGAAGGCTGTGCAGCTGCCTCTGCTGGCTAAGGGGAACTCCGCAACCCCAGCCTTCTTCTCAGTCATCCCTCTGACTGTGGGAGAAATTCCAATTACCATTATTGCTTTCGACCAGGATTCTGGGCACAGTGATAGCATTAGGAAGACTCTCAAAGTTGTGGTAGGTATAACTAATTGAGGGCAGGCACTTCACAAACATGTGATTGTCCTCAAAGACATCATTCACAGGCAAACAAAGATGCTGTATTGATTATTTGATACCTTAGCTCTCTTTCAAAATTATAAAAAGGACTTTTCAAGTGCCAACACAAACTCACTACAGTATCCAAGTCATCCATTGAGGGCTTTTTTCCATCCACACAAAAAGTGCAAAATATGAATCCTTGCACCCCTGATGTCAGGGGATAGCCAGGTAGGTAAGGATAAGGCACGGGGTGCTGGGAACATGCTGTTGTTAAAGGCAGGTAAACTTTTGTAGATATAGACACAGCCTCAGAGTTCAATGCTACACCAAAACACTAAAAGTAACTATAAAAATAGCCTTATCAAAACTGAAAATGTAGGAAGGGGAATGTGAAGAATTAGAAGGAAAAGAAGTGTAAGTCTTAAGCTCAAGATGTACTCAAAATTTCATGCATTTCATACATGAGAGGTTTACAAACAAGAGTCCCTCTGTGAACTTGATGGGTCACAAAGCTGAGAATAAAGTTTAATTTTTGGGAGTTAGGTTTGTTTAAAGGAATTTCATCCAGGGAAATGTTTCAATAGTAGCACAAAACATTCAGCAAATTTTATTAGTATTTCAATTGGGAAACTGAAATTCTGATTTGAAGGTTGACTTTTACCCAGAGAGAAATCTCCCTTCAAAATCATTTATTTGTGCCACCTGCTGGCCTAGTGCTCATGTGGAGCTCGCTGGTTTCCTGCAGCTTAATTTCAGCTGTGAGTGCTTGCAAATGTTTTGACTTTTCTTTCTTTAATTGTGCAGACTGAAGGTGTTTTACAGAGAGAGGAAGAGACCATTTGCATTAACAGTGGCTGTAAGTTACCCAAAGGTGTTAGATACAGATGAGGTTTGGGGTAGGAATGAGGGGTGAATGATGGGTGCAGTGAAATATTCCTTAATGCACAGATGTTCCTTTGGTTAACCAGAACTTGTCAGAAATGTCTTAATCCAAAACATAGCAAAAGACTTGTGAAATAAAAAATATTGAATTATAAATGTTTAGAATTTATTTATTTTACTTTTGTTTTTCAAGGTATCATTCTTTATATATTAACTGGGCATCGAATTAATTCATTAATGGGTCTTAAAAGGTGTTAAAACAAGCTTTGTTTCAAGTAGAAAATATTGTTAAAGATTGAAAATTAAATAAATATAAGAGAGATAAGTATATTTTCTCTAAAATTACATTGTATGTTGTTTATTTTTAAAAGTCTGGTTGTAGATATCTGTTTATTATTTATTTACAGTGAAGTCCCATACAGTGGACCTGAACAGACCAGCTAACATGGTACCGGGTTCTGATAGCCACGTGTTAGTTAGCCTGAAAGGTAAATGTAATTTTTTTGTCAACAACTTCTCCCTAGGTGACAAGGGGCAGGCCCCTCTGTGCTGCTCAATCCTGCATGGCAATTCTCCATTCTCTCCCAGTTTTTCTGTTACGACTCAAGTGGTCTGTGCTACATGGCCAGGTCATAAAACAAAACATCCCCAAGGCTGACCCAGTACCTTTCCTTCTTTCTAATTACTCCTTCTGACTCGTAGTGGACGTAATACCTTTATGAGATCCATCCTTCCTCACTGTGCTCAGGCTAACATTATGGGAAGGCCAGAGGTGAAGGGAAGAGTTCACCTTCTCTAATAACCCCACACTGCATGTAGGGCTGTAGAAATCTGCTTTAGATTTCAGAAATAAGGATGCCAGACTCTGATGTATAGATTCTGGAGAGTTCTGTTTTTCTGAAGAGGAGGTATGTGCAATCATATATTCATTTAATGAAATATAATTGTATGCATACATATATACTCCTGCATACATATTTTTAAAAAGTCTATTAACAAGTACTTTTATTAGTGATAAATACTTTTTTTCCCCCCTAGGAAATGAAAAATAATGCATTTGTGACACAAAGGGTATTGGTTTCCATTTCAAATCCCTGTTCATAAGTACAGGGATTTTTGAATTTGTCAAGTTATAAAATTGCACAGAGAAAAAAAAACCACACAAAATGTTTGGCATGATAAATGCACAATCTTTTTATCCCTCTGTGGGAGGATCAGATCTGGTTTGACAAGTCTTTTCCAGCCCAAACCTGATACACCAGTCTTTCCCCCTTTCCTTGCTTCCCTGCCTCCAGTAGCCTCAGGACTCTTTCTCCTTCATATTCCTTCACTGGGCCAGCCTCCTTTCTCCAGTTTTCCCAGGGCCTGGCACCTCATCCTTGCCCTTTTTCAAAGAGCTTGATGAAATAGCTAAAACCAGTGTTTAATAGTGAAGAGTATCAGGCCATGCTGGAATGTCAGCCTACAGTAAGGATCACCTTTCTCCACATTGCACCAATCAGTTTTAAATAAGATAACTACTACAGCTTGTGTTTTTTACAACAGGGAACATTATGGACGAGTCTGTTGAGAACTGTCTGAGTCCCAGCGGAGTTGAGAAGCTGATTCAGGTGCCCACAGGCTGTGCAGAGCAAACAATGGTGAAGATGGCCCCTGCAGTCTACGCTATGGAGTACCTGGATGCCAGCGAGCAGTGGGCCAACTTTAACCCCGAGCGGAAGAAGGAGGCCATTGGTATGATTGAAAAAGGTATGCAGAAAGAAAAAAAAAACAAAGAATCCAAAACAAACATAAGCTAAAGGATGGCATCTTTGTTATCTTTGTTTGCACTGCACACTGGCTGAGGCTGCTTCCTGAAGGAATGCCCAATGTCTTACCACAGCCACACAGAAGTGCCCCTGACTGTCTGCAGACAGACATGAGAAACAGAACGTGGGAGGAGGGCTTAGGAGACTAATTGCCAGCATCTGACACTGGATGGTATTGACACTGACAGTCCATCCTCTCTTTTGCCTAATTTAGAAGCAGAACATAAAATCTGAGCTGATCAATAAAAACTCTTTTCAGAGTAAATGGATAACAAAGGCCAGTTATTCATTGCTTCCCAAAGTTCAAAATCAACCAAGATCAATCACATCCTAAAAATACTTATTTCTCCCCATGGATCACAGACACTGCTTAGGATGGCCAGCTGGGATGTAGACATCTCTGCCCGTGGCTGTCAAGAGCAGTATGACAAAGGAAATTCCCAGTGCTTATCATGACATTGACACCTTCCCTTCCCCACTCTGGTATTCATTATTACATAAGCTAGAATGACTTCAGCAGCCTTGGGCCAAGCCAGGGAGGGAGTTTCCTTAGGGAGAGGACACCTGCAAATCTGCTTCTGGAAGACTCCACTCCAAGACGGGATCCAAAACTGGTATTAAATGAACAGCAAAGCCATTTCCAGTACGTGGAAATGTTCCAGCTCACAGGAACTAACACAGGGAGTTGTCAGTATTGGAGCAGGTGTAGCTAATCTTTCTAACTGTAGTGTTGTGCTTATGGCATAAAGCAATGCAATGCACCTGTCATTGTGATCTTGAGATGTGAGACACACATTTTTTGTGGGAAAAATAAGTGTATAAATAGAGATTAAAAGCATGCTAGCAGCTGATGAGTGGAGATCTTTGCCTATTTATCCAAGACTGCCAAAAGTGACATGAGATCCTGCTAATAAGTAATTGGTGTTAACATCATCATTTAGTCCCTTTATTATGCTTTTATTGATTCTTATTGACGTTCATCAGTGTAGAAAATGAGTTGTGTGGCTATGACACAAACTTCATCAAGGTAATAGCAGTCAAGAGGCCACAAATCATGATTTCTAAGCCTGTGTCTGACCCAATAGATGATTTTTTCTGTACTTTTTGATTCAATGCACCATAAAATCAACAGCTTGAAAAGTTGTCAATAATGGGAAATAATTTCCCAATATTCACTACACATAAAATTTTTTTTACCATAGGTATCTGCGGCTTTCAGGTTATTTTCAAGGCTCAATTAAGTCAAACAAGACAAAGGACCTTCTAAGCCTGGTGATTTGTCTGTCAAATTCTGCTGACCCAGTCATTTCCTCCTTAAGCACCAGTGAACACCTCCATGAACACTTCCACCAGTCAGTAAAGAACATGTCCAGTATAATACAAGTGATGTAGGAAAATGCTCAATAAATATGGGTGTTCTCTGAACAGTTATGTGTTCTCCTGTTCATGCAGGTTATACTAGACTGCTTGAGTTTCAGAAGGAGGATGGCTCCTATGGAGCATTTAAGACAACCCCCAGTAGTGTATGGTAAGTGATTTTTTATCTTGGGGTTTTATTTTTGGAGTTTTATTTTTTTTTATTTGGTTGGGGTTTTTTCCAATTTACCTCTATTATCACTTGATGCATCAGAAGTTTTTTATTTGGCAATGGATTTTGAAAAGCTGGTGGTTGCCTATGTACTTTTGTCATGAATAATCAGCCGCAAAATTCTCTGAGCATGTTCAGTCCTTGGTGAAAGACATTTCTACTGAGTCACTGATTATTTTGCATTTGCCACAGAGTAGATATATTCATGCTGATGTTGAACAATAACTCACTAGGTTCCAGTGAGTGGACTATACTGAATATGAGTCTGTGCATAAAATTAGTGTGTTTATCTTCCTGTCAATATAGTCAGCACATATAAATTCTATCAATATCTGTCAGCACGAGTTTGCAAAGTTTTCCTTTGTACAGGTTAACTGCATTCATTGTTAAAGTACTCACAAGGAGCAGAGAATACTTCAGTATCCAAGACAGTCACATAATCAACTCCATTTCCTACTTGGTCAATGAACAGCAGGCAGATGGTTCATTCCATGACCACCACCCCGTAATGGACAGGTCGATGCAGGTAGGTTATCCATATTTAGAGGAATTTTGTTGTGCATTTAGGGCTATTAGGTATTGAAAAGAATATTGTGTGTTGTTGAGTAACAAGAAATGTATCTAAAGAAAATAAATCTGTAAGGTAAGTACAAAATCTGTAGTGTAAAATTAATTTGTTAACAGGTCTGTTATGTCAGATGCATAGCCAGCACTTCACCTTTATCTTAGATAAAGGTCTTAGATAGTCTTAGATACTTATTTCGGCTATGCCTATAGAGCACTTAGAAAATTAATTCTCAGGGTCATAGGTTTGGTAAAAATGTAGGCTTTTTATTGCCAAAGGCAATAGAGTGTAAAATTGTAACTTTGTTTTGAAGGGGAGTCCAGAAGTCATCTAGTCCAAACACTGCTCAAAACAGTTTTAGTTAGATCAGATTGTACAGGGCCATGTCCAGCTGAGTCTCGAGTACCTCCCAGTCTGTCTGGGTAACCTGCTTCAGTATTTCACCACGCCCACGGGGAAAACAGAAAATGTTAACACTTAATCAGAATTTCCAATTGCATATCTTGGTCTACACATCCTCTATATCTGTCCAGAAACACAAAATTTTTATACTGTCCGTGAATTTAGTCTAGGAAAGTAATGTGCATCTTCCAAAACTCATTGAAAATGCAGTGTAGTGACCATATATGAAATAAAAATGCATTAATATTATTAATGATCTTTCACCCTCAAAGCCAGTTTCACAGTTGATGTAACGCTATTTGGGAAAAAGAAATAAGTAGCTCAAGGATTGGTCAAAGGGTTTGGGGTTTTTTGACCTGTGTTCAAGCTGAGATAATCTTACATATACTTCAAGAGCTTTCAGGGGAAAAAAGCTAAGGAGGGCACTGTGCTTACTTTACCAAGAAGAGGGATAAGAAATGACCTAGTATTAGTGTATAAATACCTTTATAGGAGAAAAGTTCTGTCTGCAAGGTAGAGGGATCTTTAGTGTGTAAAGAGTAGCAGAGACATGAAAAAAACCCCACCCCCCTAGTGAGTGGAAATTGAAACCATGAATGTTGAGATATGAGAAATAGTAGATTTTTAGGTGTAAGATAAATAACCAAATTTTTGATTATCAGTTAAAGAATGTGGTGGGTTCATAATCTCTTACACTTAATGCAAACTGGCTGCCGCCATAGAAGATATACTTTAGATGGACACATATTATTGAGAAAAATTTAAGGCTACAGCTACATGGTGCGTGGTCAGAGGGTTTGCAGAGAAGATACTTGACTTCATGGAAAGTGATTTCCTAGATTTAATCACACGCATGTCCATGCACTTCTAACTTTTCCTTTTCATGTTTCATCTTTCAGGGTGGCATTAAGTCAGCAGAAGAGGATTTGGCTCTGACAGCCTTCGTAACCATAGCATTGCAACAGACCCTACGTGTCTATCAGTCACCTGATGTGGTAGGAAGCCCGACTCTTTAAGTCTGAAGGCTACTGCACAATGGCATTTCCACCCTACTGCCTCTTGGAGATCTGCAAAGGAGGAGTTAAAAACTGCTCACATCTGTGGTGGATAGGAAAAGATGCCATGGCCTAATATACAACAAGGTGTTTCGAGCTGCACGCTCCATCATCAGTGGCTTTGATCGCTAAGCAAATATTATGATAATTGTCTTAAAAATTACTACAGTGAAGTATTCTAATTTCCCAATATTCTTGCCAGAAGTAACAGTTAGTAGGTCTCCGTGATCTTTACAAATGGATCCATTCTGTTTTCACAGGCACGAGTGATTACAGGAACAGTGAATTACATGAAAAATCAATTTTCAAGAAATACTGACTGCTATTCTACAGTCATCACTGCTTATGCTCTGACACTTGTGCAGTCTGATAGTGAAGAAGCCCAGTTTGCGAAACAAAAATTAAGGGACTGTTCTTCTTTTGATGAAGGTACTGGTAACCATTCTTAAAAATCCCTTTGGAAAGCACTTTTCCTAATTGAAACACTCTGAACACACTTACATGAACAAATCAAATTGAAGTAAATGAAGAACAATTAATTTTATACAAGTGTGTATGTACATGTGTATTTAATTATTTAAATTGTATAATTAAATATTTCAATGTTTGAAATTTTAATACGCAATTTTCATAATTAATATCACTATAAAGTGACAGCATAGTGAAGCTTGGATCATGATGTTCTCTGATACTGGAATTGGAACAAAACCACAGTAAATGCTCATTTATGTTTTCTGCTTCCCTTGGGAAGAAACAAAAGCCCAAGCCAAATGAGAAAGAAATCTCGTATCAGAAAATAGCAACATATAGGAGCACTCCAGACTGGATTTGTGGTCAAGAGGGAGGTGTCTCTTCCAGCCCACTGCTTTCAAAGACCCCCCCAGTTCTGAGTGCTTTGTCCCAGCTCCCCCTGGATGTCACCATTATCCCCGCAGTGTGTGGCTGTGGTGACTGCCGAATCAGTCGGCTGCGTGGCTGCACCACCGTCCTGTTAGTCCCTCCCAATGAGTTTGGGAAATACATTACTGTTTAACAGCCCCACTTTAGGCATAGGGAATATAGTTCTCCTTAATCAAGGCTGGATTTGTGGCCATAATTAATACTGTTATGTCTGAGGGACCACCAGACACAATGCTACCACTCCATCAGATGGACATCGCTGTACAATGGGATCGTTAGGCTGTGATGGTTGGAGAAGTCAAAATCAAAAATTGTGGGTTTCCTTTTCCTTTATCCTTTCTTGCCAAGTGATTTGCTGCTCTCACAACAGCACCTGTGTCTTGTGGTCCCTCAGTGCCACGACATGAAATAGCCTCTGTGCAGAACGATAGCGATTTTTGGCAAATGTCTCTGCCAAGGGCGTTCAAGACTGAGTTATTCTTGCAGCAAAGCAGCAGCGCTACTGGGGAAATGGCAACAACGCAGTCTCGGTGGAAACCACAGCCTATGCCCTGCTGCAAACCTTGCTCCTGGAAGACGTGGAGTATGCACGGCCTATTGCTGCGTGGCTGACAGAGAAAAGGAACTACGGCGGAGGGTACTGCTCTACACAGGTGCCTGACCACAGTTCAGGGGCTGTTTCAAGGGGAGGGAAGGAAATGAAAGCCCCATAGAAACGTTTTCATTTAGATTTGAAAGCATCGTAACAGTTAATTTTCAACTTCTTTGTTGTATGAAGCACTTAAGATTTTGGGTTGTTAATTAGCAATGGGCCAAAATAAAATAGTTAAAAGCCAGCAAAGAAAATCCTTTGTCTTCATGGAGACGTATGATTATCTAAGGTCAGGACTCCAATGTGTTTACAATTTTAGTGCTATAAGAAGAAGCTGGGAAATTAAATTAATAGTCTGTGCAAGTAGGAACAGACAAATACAGGAGAACTTCAAAGCAGCAAAAAGCATAAAACTGAATTAAAGGTGACTGATAATGTCATCTCACTTGTTGAAATAACCTGGCATAACTCCTAGTTTTTTTGCTTTTCGTCCTCACCTAGGACACAGTGGTGGCCTTAGAAGCTCTGTCAGCATACAGCATACAGACACTGAACACTGCTTCTACTGACTTGACTGTCAAACTGGGAACACCTGGAAGGCAAAATTACTACAGCATTGTTCTGACTGATGCCCATGAAGAGTTTCAGAAGCAGCTAGAGGTACAGAACCATCTCTTTTTTTCTAACATTTTTGCCTCAAACACAAGAAATTGAATCATCCAGCCTAGGTTTTCTCATGTTAAGCAACCATGAGGTAGCTGGTTTATAACACCTTGAAGTAATTTAACTGTAAAACAACAGAATCTTTCTAAAGTTAAAAAAAAACAAAAACAAAAACCCAACAATAAAACAAAAAACAAACAAAAAAACCAAAGAAACCCCAAAAAACAAGCAAACAAATAAAACCAACTACCCAAGTAAAGGTTAGCAGCACACTTGAGAGGTGTTTTCCTGCCTCTTTGAGGACTTTGGTGATGTGAATCTCTCCCAAAAGTGAAGAGAAACCAGGAGCCCAAGTCTTTTGAGGGAATGAGGAAGAAGGGGAATATTCTGATCTTCGGTGTGCTGAGAACTGTGAAAATGTGAAATCCAGGATATGAAGGGGAGAGTGAAGTTGGTAAAATACATCTACTGGGCCCTAAAACAGCAGAGTAAGATGCAGCAACTCAGCACACTTAAAATCTTATGAGACTTGAAGTCTCATAATTCCTTCCACAGCAAGAAGGTTTCCCCTCCCAGGTTTGGGGGGGTAAAGGCATAGAAGACTGTCAAGATGTCAGGAAAACAATAGATCAAATGCTGAGCACAGACTAATCGTCTTTTTTTTCCCCTTGGTTTGCAGTTTGAACTTGGGAGAAAACTTGAAGTATCTGTAAACGGCAAAGGAAATGGGACAATGAGTGTAAGCTGTAAATTCAAAATCCAGAGTCCAACTGGACTTCTTTAATCCCTTTTTGAAAACAAAGTGAAAACTTACTTGCCATGACCTCAACCTTTGTGTTCCTACCTCCAAAATTCTAAAATTTGTGGCCTAAAGCCTGGCCTTATGGACAGTCAATTTTTCCTGTCTTTAACTTTATTAAATGTATAAAATGTCAAGGGTGATAGAGGTGGCTGGAGTTTGAAAGACCTCTTTGTAGTTATCGCAGCAGAGTCCCACACCCTTTGTGAATTGGCACACGGGATCTGCTTATATCTGTGACAGTCCTCTGTGACCAGTCTGTGCCACCGGGGAACTGGTCTTTCCACACTCCCATGTCCCATCACCATGTCCAGAAGTCCTGGATGAGTACATTCCTTGTCATTTAAATGATATTTTTAGTGGCTTGCTGTTTGTGTGTTCATCTTAGATATTAAAAATGTACTGGTCACCTGAGCTGAAGAACAACACCTGCAATGATTTGATTTTGACAGTGGAAGTGGAAGGAAGCCTGAAGTACTCTGGTGAGTGAAAAGGGCAGGGGCTGGGTCTCAAAGGTGACACATTTGGCCATCTGCTAATGATACATCATAGCTTTCCTCCCTTGGAAAGTGGGAACAAATGAATGAAACAAGTGAAAAGAGAAGCCCCTGAACTCTGCCTAGCTATTGTTTTATTTAGCTTATTATTCTTATTCTTATTTTTCAATAGTATAATAGCTATCTGAGTGACTTTAGGTGCAGCAGGTACTTAACAGTTACACAGGTACAGTTAGACACTCTTGAGAAACAGGAGGTGAACTCCCTTCACAGAGGGGAAAGGCCAGCTCAATTCCCTGGCTAATAAGGAACCTACCATGTGGGCTTAAAACTCTTTGGGGCAGATCTGTCACAGGTCTTTCATTTGAGCAAGAATGTGTTTTCCATCCCCTGAAGTGTGTATTCATCATCATCTCTGCCTGTGTCTGAATCTTTTTTTTTCTGTTTGAGTTGTTATCTTTTGGAGGGAGGGATNTATTTTTCAATAGTATAATAGCTATCTGAGTGACTTTAGGTGCAGCAGGTACTTAACAGTTACACAGGTACAGTTAGACACTCTTGAGAAACAGGAGGTGAACTCCCTTCACAGAGGGGAAAGGCCAGCTCAATTCCCTGGCTAATAAGGAACCTACCATGTGGGCTTAAAACTCTTTGGGGCAGATCTGTCACAGGTCTTTCATTTGAGCAAGAATGTGTTTTCCATTCCCTGACGTGTGTGTTTATCATTGTCTCTGCCTGTGTCTGTATTTTTTTTTCTGTTTGAATTGTTATCTTTTGGAGGGAGGGATTGTCCTTTACATATTTATGCATAGCCTAAACCCCACTCTTCGGTAGATTTGTTAATTATTCCTACTATAGTTACCCCTAAAATTCTAACTCTGAACGAATTGGAAACACTGACACAGTGAACTGTTATAAAACTCACAGTGATGTGAGTGGGCATGACTGCCCACTGATATTTATCTTTATACCAAAAGGAGCCAAATTGCAGGCAAATTTGTGCATGGCTGACCTTGTCTCTCACCTCCAGAAGCTGAATACTCTGATGAAGATGATGATTATGAGGACTTGACTACTTCAGGAAACAGCACGTCTGAGACACTGTCTAAAATAGATTGGTTTGATATCCGCAGCAGAAGGAAAAGGGATGTCACCACTCCCAGCAAAACAGAATCCTTGCAATACAAAGTCTGTGTCAGGTAGGTCTGCAAGATCAGCTCTTCTTTTGCTTGTAATTCTCCTTGGTGACCCTCTTCACATCCACAAGCTCAGCATCCAACCTAGTGACCTTCTGTGAGCCTGCATACACTGTGAGTATGCAGTGTCCTCCCTCCCATGGCAGGAGAAAAAGTTTCCACACAATTGAATTATTTACATGGCTTACATGGACTTCAAATATCCACTGCAGATTCCTCCCCATTAAACTCTAGGGAGATGCTAAAGCACCTGGCAGGCTAATCATTTGAAAAAAACCNGCTCACAGTGTATGCAGACTCACCTTCTGTGAGTCTGCATACTCTGTGAGAGTGTGTCCTTCCTCCCACAGCAGGAAAAAAGGTTTCCACAAAATATGAGGTTTATTTACATGGCTTACATAGACTTCAAATGTCGACTGCAGATTCTTCCCCATTAAACTCTAAGGAGATGCTAAAGCACCTGACAGGCTAATCATTTGAAAAAAACCCTTTTATTAAAAAAAAGTTAAATACAGCTGGAATGCAGTAGTACCACATTTACAGGGTTTCATTGCTTTCTAGAGAGATGTTGTTTTTTCCTTTGTGGTCACTATCTGGCCTCATAAAAAAAGAAAAGATGACTGCTACTATCTGGGAGAGAAGAGGAGGCAGATGGGATGTTCTGTTGTGACAAGAAGTTGGCAAGAGCAGAGGTAGCATAAAACAAACCCTCCCATGCAGCATAACACAGAAACACCTGTCTTTGCTCCCATTTACAGTCTGGCATTGGTCTCAGAAGCACAAATTTGTGGCTATCCTGGGTTCCCCTTCTAGAAAGGAGCAGGATGGCAGAAGCAGTAGAATCTTGCTCCCTGGTAGAATTTTGGTTTTCCCCTGACTTTGGCAAAGCCCTGAAGACAGTGGTTTTATCCCCACTCCCAGACAGTGGCATGAACAATGGCAGGGGAGGACTGAAGTTAGCCTAATTCCCAAGTTTCTCTCTGTCTCATTAAACATGTATTTAGTGAATTTTGTACTGGCCAAAGCATCATCTTCCCCATTAATTGCTATGTAACATTTATCAGCTTCCAGATCCACTATTCTGCATCACTGTTCTGCTGAGTGTTAGGCTGAGGCTTAGACAATAATTTGAAACTCCTTGTAGTTAAGACATGGGAGAAAAACTGAAGGCATGAATTGCATCACCATTCTTCTTCCCCACACTGTGGTGCATCCCTTATGGGATAGGGAGAGTGCCAAAATTAAAAGTTCTGAAGTACCACTAAATGTATGTAAAATAGCTCATGTCAAGGCACCTTGTGTGAGTGCAGAACAACTTCACTTTCCAGCAGTGACACAACTACCTGATTTTAGAGAAGGTGAAAGCAGAAAGACTGTAAATCCAGTGGATAATTTAGTGACAATGAGGATTTTTGCCTCGGACAGAAAAGGTGATGTAAATTTGACTTATTCCGTGAAAAATTTGGATAAATTAATTTCCTATCTCCACTTTGTAGGTAATAGAGAACAGAGACTTTGTCAGTGTTGCTTACTCCCTTGTCTTCTACAATGCTTTTAAGGTGGGATGAACTGTTGCTTACAGGGGATTTTTTTCTGCCTATCAGCTCTAAGGAAGGTCTATATGAAAAGCTCAGTCGAGCCATCCAGGTTTTGGATGACCATTTGACTGGTTTAGATGACTCATTTTGCCTCATGACTCTTAATGAATTAGGCAACTAATTTTCAAATTAAAATCCACTGAGGAAAGTTAAATGGAGTGGAATGTTTCGCTTTGCCTTTAGCAAGCCTGAAGATCCAAACCCTTCAAAGCAACCTGGCTATTCAGTGCAGGTGTTCACTGCTGACCATCTCCCTTAAAAAGGTCCACAGGTTCCAAAGCACCAAAGATGTCCCTGGTTGATCTCACTCTGCTGAGTGGGTTGGAGCCTGACACGAAGGAACTTGAACAGGTTAGAAACACAACCTTTTATAGACCCTTTAGAAAACTTATACTTCAAAATCTTTCCAAAAAATCTATAGAACGAACATGGAAAAACATATGTTGGATAGATTTTCACTATTCTCATTCTAAGAAAAATATTTGCTGAATATATACAAGAAATGCAAAGCTTGTGGTGAACAGAGTTCAGCCTTCTTAGTCCCTTGTAAAAGAAATGAGGGCAAGGCTCAGCAGGGCACCAATGTGCCTCTCCTCACCGTATATTGCTGTCCTGTGACACACCAAGACAGTGCATCCTGTGCTTGCAGAGCAGAAGGCAAGTAGTCTTTTAGAGGTGGTTGGTGGCAGGGCACAGTGACAAGGAGATGGGGCACAGCGCTCTGAAAATCTGGCTACAGAGTTTTGGGTTCTGGAGCCTGCTCAGTTGAGGGAGGTTTGCTCAGTTTCATGCTCTCAGGGACTGTCTCCTTTAGGGAGAAAGAAGGAGGGCTGAACAAAGCAAGCAGCTGAACAAAGCAAACTAGAATATGGAGGGTGGTAGCAAAGGTGTTCCTGTTCTGCCATAGGTTTGTTGTGATTTGTTTATTTCTTTGTTTTCCTGCAGTTGGTGACAGCTTCAGACAGGTACATTCAGCACTATGAGTATAAGGAAGGGAAGGTTTTGCTCTACTTTGGTGAGGTAAGCAAACCCAATGATTTTATAATCCTTGCCATTTCAGGTAACTCATAGACTTTTTAAAAAGCTCATAGACTTTAGATTAAAAATCTAGTCATTGTATTTCTCACTCTCCATTACCTTTCTGTAATTTTTGTCATTTATTATCATTGAACAGCTCATTGGAAAGAACAGAGGAAGGGAAAAAGGGAAACATACACCTTCATCTTTCACCTCTCTGTGTCCCAGGAGATGTAGTTCATATTCAAGATTTTACCTTTGGCCCAAGAAAAAAGAGAAATCCTCTCCCTCTCTAGCCAGAAGGGATGCTTTTCATACATGATAACAAAAGTGTTTACTGGCAGTCGTGTAAATTCCACGTGGATATCTTGCATGTCAAGACCAAGATCCATATAGTGACAAACAAATGTAAACATCAGGACCCCTAGTTTCTGTGTATATTTCCCAATATTTTGGATAATGACTCCACCCTACACCCACTTGAGTTGCTTCCCCTCCACAGCCAAAGAAGATATCAGTATTAACTCAGCTCTGCCATCAGAAAACTAGCACAGGCACAAAAATTAAGGAATTGCCTGAGGAGAGAGAGTTAGTTTTCTCATCAAAACTGTTGTTCCTTTTTCCTCCAGCTCCCAAGTGGACCAGACCCAGACTGTATATCATTTGGGGCAAAGCAAATCAATCCCATGGGCTTGGTTCAGCCAGCAAATGCCATCCTTTATGATTTTTACAACCCTGGTAAGGGGAAAGAAAAATGATGCATAACTGCTTAAAAGAGAGACCCTCAAAAAACCCTCCAGTCTATAGAAAGTTGATTTTGATGTAGTGTGTGAAACCATGTAATTCTGTCAAGTGATAAAATAACCTGCTTTTTGTAAATGTCTTCCAGTTACTTCCGATTATCTAAACAGAGAGCTTCTCAGGAATGGTCCAGTATTGCAAATGGACTGAAAATATGAACTTTTACACTCACAGATTTTTAAATCAGATTTCCTGACTTCCTGTTTCTCATGGTGTTTTTAAGGATGTTTCACTCACATTTTGTTTTGTCAGACTGTGTCTTTATACATCTAAGACAGGCAATCTTAGAGGTTTGACTTTTGTAGTGCGCTTGCCAGGGAAACCAGACTTGTTCCCCATTCAAAGAAGGTTAAATGCAAATCATCCCCATTTGCCAAAGTTATGTAAACAATATTTGAAAATTAGGTCAAGTCTTTCCTTTGCCTTAACTGAGGGATCCAAGACAGTTTACACTTGGTTTAAAGCACTAACTATTGGTTGATCTTGTCTTCTTCTTCTGAAATAGTGCACTGTTCACTGTTGTTCTATGGGCTAAAGATGCTTTTAAGATGAACGGTTTCCACAGGGAATAAAAAAAGGGGGATGCAGGGAGGGAAGAGTACCACTTAAAAAACAAATTAAAAACCCCAACAACAACAAAATGCCTTAACAAAATTAACCTCAAACTGCTGCCCAGCTGAAAGGCAATGCTGTACTCTAGGTATCTAAGTAATAGGTCTTTGTGAACTGCTGATGTGCATCTGATCCCTTGGGGCTCTGCTTTCGCTGGACCAGGGAAAAGCTGGGCTGCAAATGTAGTTTGTACTGTACAGGCTTTTCCACCTGAGCCCTCCCAGACAAGCAGTTTGTTCCTTCTCCACAGACAGGAAGTGCAGTGTGTTCTACAGCGCTCCCAAGCACAGTGCCATGCTTTCAAAGCTGTGCCACGCCAACGTCTGCCAGTGTGCAGAAGGTAAGGGATGACTCAATAGCCTGGTCTAAAAGAAGGTAGTTACTTCTAGGAACAATTAACATGGGAATTGTTAAGCCCAGAAAGGACCATTAGAATGGTTCTAATGTGTGATACGGGACACATCCATCCTCTAGGATGTTCAGTATCTAATTGATTTTTTTCTAAGATATCCAGGATCTTTTGATAGCTAAATGCAATATATATACACACATGTGTGTGTTTATGTAAAAACCCGGTATCACACCACTAAGAAAGCTGTTCTACCATTTTATTCTGTGTTATATTGATGTGTGAATGTGGATGTGTAAACTACATCTGTCTGCATACCCATGCCTACTGAGGTGTATCACTTACTGTCTTCCCTCCAGGTCCCTGCCCAAGACAAAAATCAACTTTCAGTAAAGCATTAACACAAACCACACGTGTTAGTTTTGTCTGCTACCAACCTACTGCAGATTATGGTAAGGCATGAAAGACAACTGCCAATTTCAGCATTGTCCATTTTAGTAAGTATAAACTTGTAGTTTTACATGCCCAGACCTCTCCTGAATTGACTAGGGTTTCTGTATGTGGCCAAGAGGCTGAGGAAATGAAAAGAAGGCATGTGCCATTGTAGTCATCAGGGCAGTGAAGTGGGAAGTAAAGGCCTTGGAAAGATGCAGCAGGATGCTGGGGGAAGAAGGATGGACATTATGTTACAGGGTTTAGAAAAAACCCGTGCTGCAGTACCACAATCCCGTACATCTCTCATGTTACAGGATGTAAATAAAGAGTAGGCTTTCCATGGCATGCCCTAGTGCAGTAGCTCCTTCAGCAGAGCTAGATGAATGTTTTTCCCTTTGTTAATTTGCCTTTCTGGCCTGTTCTTGGAATAAAAAATTGGATAAACTACTGAAGGAAAACTGGTTGGTCACTGTTGGTAAGTTAGATGCCAACAGGAAAAATAGTGAAAACCTCACCACAGATGAGCTTCCTTGAAAAAAACAAAGAAAGGGATACAAATCTAGAGTCTCTTGATTAATAATTCCATGGTTTGTGAATAGACAGTACACTGGTCTCTGTTCAGACACTTGGTAAAATCACACCTATTAATCAGTCTTTGGATGCAATTTCATGTTGCCATCTGGCATCACAGAGTCGTTGTCTGTTGCAGCATACGAGGTGGAGATCCTCAACAGCACAGAGAAGAATGTTTTTGATTACTATGAGGCTAAAATCCACAAAATCCTTAAAGCAGGTAAGTATCAACATGTTTGACTCCTTTCATTCACATACAGGAAAACTAGGTTGACTAATGTTACCCAACATGAGCCAGGCCAGATGCTACCTTCTGCCATGGAAAGGTAGGGTCAGATATTTCTGCACTAGACTTTCAAGAAGGTTTATTTATTGCAAGGCTTTAATTATTGCAAGCTATGTGCAGCTGCCTCACTGTTCAGTTCAGCCCAGGAGCAGAGTTTTGGTTCACATTGTGCAATCCCAGAGAACACAAGCTTCAATCATTTCAGATGGAACTAAACCAGAGGACACACTCCAGCTGCATTGAGTCCATGGCTATAAACTGGAGCTAGTCTAAGATAAACTCTTT
Source organism: Daphoenositta chrysoptera (assembly GCA_013397915.1). Taxonomy (NCBI): domain Eukaryota; kingdom Metazoa; phylum Chordata; class Aves; order Passeriformes; genus Daphoenositta; species Daphoenositta chrysoptera. The sequence continues at coordinate 529,270 of VZRO01000255.1, forward strand.
AAAAAATGTGCATAGTGTGGATATTATGTCTTCTGCATCAACTAGTTCATTTTATAGACTAATGAAAGATCCTGTTTTTTTCTAGTGTAGATATATCCACTGACCTCTTTTCTGGTACAGGATAAAGATTTTAAGTGCTTATTACTCAACAAATTATTAAGCAATTGCAACCCTTGTGGAACAGGCGAAGAATTGTCCACAGTGACTTGCCTGAGGTCAATGAAGACAGGAAAACTTCTGGAACTTCAGTTTAATAACTGTGATAAAGAAATAGAAAGGCTTCTTTGTTGTTAGGTGCAGTGTAAAGATTTGTACAGCTCTTAGACAATGTCCTTTCGCAGGCCTGCCATCCCAGCTGCCCCCATGTGAACCTAATCAGCAGCATCAGCGAGCACTGATACTCTTCAAAGTAATTTCTGGGGAAGCTGTCAGATGAGATGTTAGACCTCAGCTGCTGTGGTATCATGTGGTCACCAGTTTTGAGTTTGGCAGACAGAGATTGCCTTTAAGAAGCAGCTTCAAAGGTTTTGAAATCTTCCCTCTCTGGAACAAAGTAATTAACTCACTCCATCAATCTTTTTTCCAGCAGACTGGCAAGGTCACACAGTACTTGTTGGCACACAGCTTGTGATCTGTGCCCAATGTTCAGTTCCTGTAGGAAAATAAGGTCCATGGTTCCTCAGTTCAGAGAGAGCATCTGACATACCCCAGGGCTTTCTATAGGGAGGGAAATTATGATGGACCTAGTGATCAAGATACTGACTACAGGAGATTATGGTATCCTGATGGAAAATTTTATTAATCTCTTCAGAATACCTTAAGGATTTAAAGGCTTTAGGGCTTTGGGTCCAAATGCATTTATACTCACAACTTGCAGGCAAGCACTGGAAAGATTTTGGGTTTTGGTAGCTGAGAGAAACATCCTTTGAATGTGAAGTTGGAGGGGAAAGACATCTTCTATTCCCAAAAACTTGAAAATTCTTTTTGGTTTGTGCCTTCAGACACAGCTTCTGAGCATCAGTAAGTTTTCAGCAGGCGTGGGAAAGGCTGGCAGGAGGCATGAAGCCCTATGAGGATGAAGAGAAAGCCGTATGAGGATGAAGAGAAAGCTAGGTGTTGCAACCAAATCAGCCTGTGACTGAGCTAGAGTTGTTATCTCTTGTACTCTCTGTGGCTCTTTTGAGTGAGGTTGGCCTCTGTTGCCATCACCAAGTGTAGGTGAGATTTAGGAGGGTAAAGTCTCATTCTCTGGACCCCGGCACTATTTCCTTAACAGTCTTTGAAGTAAAGACAGATGGAAAAAAGACAGATGGTTCAGCAGACAGATGGAAACACTTATTTGTGTTTGGGAGTCAGCAAGAGAATTTTGCAGGTGTGTGCTTCTCAGATTATTTTGATTATTGATACAATTAGTGTATATGTTTTGGAAAGCTAATATGTATGCTGTGCTATGAGTCCTTCCAGAGTCCTTTAGGGAAAGAGTATAGCCCATACAGAGTAGCACAGAATTTTTTTTTTCCTCTTTTTTTTCCCCCCGATTTTTAAAAATTATCTCCCATTATAGATTCTAAAACTTGAAATAGTTGTTTTCCTTAAGTTCTGCTTGGATGCTTTGAAACATTAAATTTCAACTTTTTTTTTAGTTGGAAATTTAAAATTGAAAATTACATAATAACCACTTAAGGTAATGACTCAAATGTTTATGATCCCACTGTCTGAACTGTGTTAGGCCATTTGTGAAGCATATGAATCGAGAAACACCTTGGTAATTTAAGCCAAATGAGGCATAACATCATCGTTTTCTCACGTAGTTCTGATCCATCTCTGCATTCCATGAACCAAATGAAAATTCAGGACATGATGTAGCATAGGAACAGCAAAAGGTCTTGGGTTATATGAGAAAACCTACAGGACTTATTATTCTCTCTAAAAATGGAGATGTATAAATACCATATATAAAACAAATATAAGTTTTAACTAGGTGGTAGATAAGGTTCTTAAAGCTAGGTTTCACAGATCAGCAGCCTATATCAAATTCTGTGAAATCTAACTAATGTTAGAATATTCTGCTTCAGGTTTTTATTCTACTTTTAGGGTTTTGATTACTAGACTTTCCATACTTGTAATATAATACTGTATATTACAGTAGAAGCTGCACAAGTTTCTGTTAACGGATAAAAAGACTGTGGTGTAATTTACCTGTGATTTAAAGTGGTTTAATATTGAATTTGTGCAGGAAATTTCAAATTATAGTTGGAGTAAGAAACTAGAATATTGCTGTTACTCTCTTTTTACTTCAAATGGACTTTGATAACTGTTCTAGTTAAACAACAGTGTCCTCGTGACCTGAGATTGGTCCCATTAATAAGCATCTTTTCAGCTGTCATGCCATTGCAGTATCTGAGCAGCAATCTCATCTGCTTTGGATGCCCATTTCTGTAGTGGGCAGTGCAATTCTGAATGAATAATCTTCTGGGACAGAATCCGGACCAGAGTCTTCTAAGTTTTTTGAACATGGAGATCAGTAGGAGCATGTCCTGTGTATCAGATTCTGAGGGACTAGCAAAAAGGCTGCATCAGTGAGCTTCAGCTCAGGTCGCCGAAGGAGAGTAAAATTTTAATATGAAGGAGAGTGAGATTTTAATACTGTCTGCTGCATTGTTGAGCCTCAAAATGCAGCAGAATGCATCAAAATGTTTGACTTTAGTTTGCTAGCATTTAAGACCACCCTGAACATGACCATTCTGAAATAGAAGATAGCATGTTTTCTATTTTCCTTGTCTTTTCCTTCAGTGTCTGAGATTTAAGCAAATTCCATATGGTCTGAAAGATCCTGAGGTCCACAGGAAAACAGCTCCTTCAATAAGTACTGCAAAGGCCAAGACAACCAGCTAATACAAAAGTGGCTTACTCTTTGTCAGGTTGTAAGGGAAATGTATCCTTACCATAGCACAGCCATTTATTCCCATGTCAAACCCCAATTCCCAAGTGAAATTATTACCTTGGCTTAGCAGCGGGGCAAATGATCACAGGGTGTTGTGTCCTCTGGGCTACAGTTCTTCTTTCTTAGAAAAGTTCATGGGGTTTTCTCTTCTTGTCCCACAGCTGCTGATGAAAGCATCCAAGTGGGAGACCACCGACAGTTCCTATCACGCTCCATGTGCAAGTTAAACATTGTCCCTGGAAAACGCTACCTCCTCATGGGGAGAGATGGGGAAACAGTTGATTGCAACAACAAGTAAGTGCAAAATGGTCTCTGGGCAGGAGCAGTGGCTATCACAGACCATAAACCCAAACTCAATCTTTTAGAACACCTCCGAATTATGCCTTACGTTTTGACTCTAATGTTTTTCGAGTTCTGTATTGCCTAGTGTGTAACTCTGAGCAAAGGCAGCACCAAATTTCTTGGGGACCAATTCTGCTGGATTTGCTAAATGCAAGGAGTTCCACTCCATAGGCAAAAGGAGAGCTGTGGGGGCCACCCAAATCTATCAGCTCATGGATCTATGCAGAGGCTGGTTCCCAGACTTTTCAGAATCAAACCTGACCCTTACTCCACTGGGTTAAAAACTCACAGCTAGAAAAGGAGAATGGGAAAAGCTACCCAGTCCATCTGCTGCAGATGCCTTAAACAGCTCCTGTGTTTGCAGAAGAAATGTGTGGTACTGTGACTAAGAGCAGCTCCCAACCTTGCTGTCACATCATGCATGCAAATATCAGATTCTCATTTCTCACTGTCACACTTCAACGAAAAAAGGGAATTTATCTGAGTAGGAATTTAGTGTGACATTATCAAATATTCAGGGAGGAGGGTATCTTAAATGTTTCATTTCCTTGCACAGAACTGAAGAAAGGTAGTGCCTTTGAAAGCTTCTAGGGAGGACATCTCCATCAAGCTGTGAGCACCACTTCCTAAAACCTTAAAAAGTCCCATCCCCCTCTCTATGTGACATAAAAGTGAGTACCTAGGTCAGTGGCCTGCTTCAAAAGTAGCCTGATAGAGACTGGGGTCTCCCAGCAGAGGTTTAATCTCCAAAGTCTTCTCCAGTTCAAGCTGAAATACTGGAAGTTACATGGCTTCTCATCACAGAAAATTAGGAAACATTTTGGAATTCTCTGTTGGAACTAAACTATCCCTTACTGTCCCTCTGGTGTGCATTTGGGCCTTTTGTGCCATTCTGAAAAACTCTAACAGAAACTTAACCCAAGCTTACATGATACACTCAAAACACAAGTACAGCCAGGTCTGTCCCAGCTTGGCACTGATGCTTCCCAGACTTTATTCAAAGCTCAGTCAACCTGCTGGTGAAAATAAGTTTCAGGCAAGTTCCTTGGCTAGTATAACTCTTGATCTCAGAGATGCCTCTGTGGAGGGATGCAGCAGCTCAGTGACTATGTTTTCCCATTGCTCCATGTCAGGAATAATGACTAACCTTGTCTACCTGTCCCATCTTCACTCAGGATGCAGTACTTACTTGATGCACAAGCCTGGGTGGAGAAAATCCCAGAGGCCCGTGAGTGCCGCAGCACCTTGCGCCGGCAGAGCTGTGCTCACCTGCAGGACTTCCTGAGCACCACTGACAGCCTGTGCCACCTCTGAACGATGGCTCAGACCCCCACATCTCTCTGGGACTGCAGCTCGCCTTCTGCCAGAACTCTTCCTGCAAATCCTGTGCGCCCCAGCGGCACCTGAAACATTGCAGGGCTGCTTCCGTTGCTGTTTTGCTGATTGTGGTATCCTCTTGTAAATGTGTGTGTGGGTAATACAACAAAAAATGCAGCTACTCTACTAGTTATTGTGTTCATTGTGCCTGACACTGGGGAAGAGAGAGCAGGAATTTCTGTCTCCTTGAGCCATTATACAACAGTGCAATTGCCCTGCGGAGAGTCAAAAGAAAATTCGTGCTTGCAGAGCTGATGAATTCCTGCAGTCCTGAGCAAGAAAAAAATAATTTTAAAAAAGGCCAAGACATTTTCATGGGTCAAAAAGAAAACTGGGTGTTCAGGGGCTTACCTGTGTTACACTGCTGCTGAAAGAGAAGAGATGCCAACACTCATGCTTCAACACATCAGCTAGTTTCTGGTTGTAATTGTGTCCTGCTGACCCCATGGCTGGAGTCCATACACTTCTGAAGCTGGAACTGGCACACTGGGCATGTCCTGTGCTGGGCTCGGGAGCCATGCACAGGCTTGTTAGGCTAGTAGGTCACTGAGGCACAGAATTGCTTTTACTTGCATTCTACAGCCACATGCCTTTCAAGCTTTTCTTTTTCAGAGTTTAACTCAAAACTGCTCTTTTCTTAGGATAAGAAAAAGTCTATAGAAAATGTTTTGGTAGCACTGATAAGCAGGTGACTTTCAACTACAGGTTTTGCTTCTTTAGTTTGCCAGCAAAATGCTATTTGGCAGTCATGTCTGAAGCAGAGAAGAGCTGGGTAGGTCACCATCCTCAGATGCTCATATCACTCTGTGCCAGCAGCTACTGAGGACAAACATTTGCCACATGGACTGCTTGTGCTACACTGCAATAAAAATAAGAAGGGCCAGTTTCAGTGATATGATAATTACTAGGTCCTTGCTGAGGTGGTTAATTTGGAATCAAATGACCCTGCTGATAGAAGGGGCAGCAGTGATGCTCATGTGGACAAGACACGGCACTGCAGCAGCACCTAGCAGAACAGCTCCCTCACAAGAAATTTCAGATTCACAGAAGACAGTTCATTACTGTGTGCCTGTACTGTGAATGAACCAGCTATTTTTGAAGGCTGCAAACTCAAATTTAGCATCAGCTGAACCTGGATATCAGCAACGTCTTTCTCTCAGCTGCCAAGCATTGCATGGATGGAGGGTAGGGAAGGCTCAGTTTTGGAAAACCTGCATGACTGCTTCGTGACATATGCAAAGGAAGATAAGATACCTACTGAAAGTGTAAGACACACCTAAATTGACAAAAGACCTTGAGGTTTGCCCCAGCTTTCACATTTAGGAAATGTGATTGTAATGCCTGGTTATACATTCTCTTTACTTTATTGCAGAGCGTATATAAATGTCAGTGATATGGCAAAATACAGCTGAGGTCAGTAAAGCAAGTACTAATTTCTATTAATATAAGACGAAGAATAGGCTGTTCCACTGACATATCAATTATACAGTAATTCTGCCAATATTTATGAAAGAATACCTCTAAGGTTAAGAGCCAAATCCTTCCTTTCCACTTCACAGGGCTTGAGTTAAATACTAGTGTCTGACCCTTCTGCTCTGTGGAGTACATCAACAGCTCACAGGTTCTTGCCTAGCAGACAAATCACCAAATAATTGCAACACTCAAGACTCTGTAAAGTGTGGTGAAAGTATCATTAAAATTTTAGATTAGGTCTAACACACATTTTACATATTTTCTTCCATTTTACTTGGAGGTCAGTCTAAGATGAAACTGCTTATTGTCTGAATTTTGCAAATGCAGTCTCAATGTGGGAGCTGTGTGTGATTATTAAACTAATTTTACTCTTATTTTTGGGACAGAGGGCACAAACATGCTTCTACTTTAATTCTACCAATCAGGACCCCCTTCCTTCCTGGGAAAACATTTAAATATTTCTGGCCTAGGAGCTAGCTAAAACAGTCTCTATCCCCCTGTACTTTTCTGCCCCAAACTCCCAAACATATTTATAGGGAGAGGGAAGACAATGGTGGAATTATTCTGTGCTGCCACAGTTGTTAGTGTTTGCAGGTAACGCAGCTGCAGACCTGCTGGAGACTCAGCCAGCACCATGGAGGCCTGCTGGAGAGCTTTGGAAGCATTCATTTCTCCTTCTGCTGCCACAACCTGCAAAGGAACAGAAATGGAAATGGCATGGAAACACTGCCTATAGTGGGGGAAAATCCAGCTTTACAATGAGGAGAAAACAAACTAGCTTGGATTTCCTTAATCATAGGACGAGAGGAAATGGCCTTTTAAGTTACCCCAGGGGAAGTTTAGATTGGATATTAGGAAAAAAATCAGGTTGTCAATCACTGGAAGGAGATGCCCAGGGAAGTGGTGGAGTCACTAACCCTGGAGGTCATTTAAAGGGTAGGTAGATGTGGTGCTTAGGGACATGGGTTACTGGTGGACCCGGCAGTGCTGAGTCAATGCTTGGACCTGGTGATCTGAGAGGTCTTTTCCAACCTAAACTATTCTGTGGTTGTATGGAAAGGAAATGAGAGCTGGGGGTAGTCAGTGTCATGGGTCTCACCTTAGCTCTTGTCTCTCGAGCAGCCTCTGCCTCAGCTGCCATTGCCCTCTGCATGGCCGTGGGAATCCGGATGTCTTTGATCTCCACTTGGGCCACTTTGACTCCCCACTGCTCCGTGGCACTGCTGAGGGTAGCCTGAGGGACAAACACACAACACGCCAGGAAGAGCACAGTGCTGGCAGAGAGAAAGCCACGGGGTGTACCCTCCTGGGACAGAAGGACAGGGAAACCCACACAGCAGAAAGAGGGATGCTCCCGGGACACCAGCACCCAGCACGGTGTGTGCACTGTGGCTACCACAGCCTCACGAAACACTTGCTGGTCAACACCCATGTGTGGCTTCTCTCCTGCCTCCTAAATTATGATCCTCATCCTTTCCTTACGTGGGCAATTAGTAAACTTCTTCCTTTTACAAAGAAATACTACAGCAACTTCCTTAAACAGCACAACACTGTAAAAGTACACTGTGGCTGAGACATAACACAGCCCTGCAGCCGTGGCACGCTCATCCATGCTTTGGCTCCTGGATAATCCTGCAGTCCACACCACCACCACGACCCTGGCTCTGCCCATGGCCACTCTCCTGGCTCCAGGGGTACAGTCTCTCTTTGGTCTGACTGTGCCTTGTCTCTGACTGAGTTTAGTTAATCAGGTGTTGAATTTCTTCTCTGCTCCCTCCTCAGCTGCCAAAAAATAAACCAGGTGGCATTTTAAAGCATACAAAAACTCCATTTTGTACTCTTAGTTGTAATGATAGGGGATACAAGTCTTTCCTCAATCAATGGTCTGCCCAAGATAGAGCTTCCCATAAGCAGCAAACCTCTTTCTCCATGTTTGCAGGCTGCCTCTGTGCAAGGACTAAGCTGATTTATTTAAGTCACTGGATAATTTCAGAATTTTAATTGCTTTTTGATAGAGATAACTCTTCTTCTTCTTCCCCAAGAACCTGGGGAAATACATATAGAATAACTCTGACTCTAAGCAATGAGATGTTTAATTGAAAAAAAATCATAAAGGGAGATTTTGTTATCACTGTCGAAGAAAGAAAGAGAGATTATTTCTAATTTGCTACTCCCAAGAAGACACCTCCGTGCTTGTCAGCAAATTTTGAGAGCCAGATTTACCTGGATACTGTGTGCAGTCTCCTCACGACCTGCCAGCAGCTGAGCCAAGCTCTGTGTACCCAGGACATTTCTCAGGGTTGTCTGTGCCAGAAGCAAGGTCGCAGAGTGGACATCAGTGACGTTGGCAACAGCACTGACAGCACTGTGGATCCTGTAGTGCACCACCCCATCCACCTGGGCAGTAACAGCATCTCTCGTGAGAATCTGCATTTGAGACATGCACACAGTCACAGAAAGATCCAACAACACATCCTTTGCCTAGAAAGGAGAATATTTTTTTTTCACCCCTTAGTGAGTAAAAGGCACTGATAATTCAAAGAAACTGAGAATTTCTTTTGATTTCTTTGTCATTCTTCCAAGAAATTACTTCAAGAGAGCTGTCTAGCATCAAGAAAGTTTAAACTGGGGGAAAATTCTATACATACCCTCTAAATAACTGCTTCAATAGTAACTGACTCTCATAATTTGAATTAATTTCTTTTGAAATAATAAATTTTGATTATCCTCTTCCTTTCTTGTAGAAAGTACATTAATGATTTTATGCATTTCACACAGCTTGGAAGATCTGTGCTACTTCCCTTAAACAAAGTGTTTGTAAGAAACACCGGCAAATTACATCCTGCTTGGATGTATCTTGCTTCCTCCATGCATTCACGCTTGGACCTGAGTTTTGTGGTTGGTTATCTGCTAATTCCTGTTAATTTAATGGGATTTGTTACCCATGGGTAATTGACTTTTCAGACACATGTAGAAAGCTCTTTTGAATGGTGAGCTCCATGTCAGTTCCAATTTTATTAGGACATTAATTTCCAATTGGGAATTTTGTAGCCACTCCTCTATTGTCCTCCCTGTCTCTCAGTCACACTTGTAACTCTCTTCCCTTATTTTTGACATCACAGTTATGAACACCAGCTTGACCTGCAATGATGCATCTGCAGGTTTTCATTAGGAGAATCACAGAATGGCCTGGGTTGGAAGGGACCTTAAAGATCACTCAGTTCCAACCCCCCTCCCATGAGCAGGGACACCTTCCCTTAGACCGGATTACTCAGAACCCCACCCAACCTGGCCTTGAACACTTCCAGGGATGGGGCATCCAGAAATTCTTTGGGCAAGAAGTTGTTTTGTAAGCAGCTTGAAATCCAGAAGATACAGCAAAGAAGCTAAATTCTACATGGTAGCTCAGCGTGGCAAAATTATAAAACGTGCATTATTTTTGATCATGCCATAATCTGCTGCATTTTTATTCTTAGATGGCTGCTAGAGAAGTTACCTCTTGTGGAGGAATCTTACAGGTAACCATCCTAAGATCAACCTTGATAAATGTATCTGTACATGGAAGTACAAGGATAATTCCTGAAAAATAAAAATAATTAGATTAAACACATCTGAAACTGAAGTCCAGATCCAGGTATCCTAGATAAAATAAACAGATGGATATACCCAAAGGATGGGGAATGGATATGGATATCCATTGGATATGGAATGGATATCACAAGAGTGTAACAGAGTGCTTACAAGACATGAAAACAGTGAGGTTTTGCATTTTCAAATAACAGAGGGAAGTGCAGATATCTGCAAATAATGTGAACTCATTAGAGCTTAATGACCTAGGAGTCTGGTCTGGGAATGGGCAGCTTGAAGCTCTGGTCTGAAGTCTGCCATGAGACTTCTGGTAAAAATTCCTTCCATGCCTTAATTTTCCCTGTTTAAATCACAAGCCATGTATGGTTCAGTATGTCTCCTCAGAAAAGACATCACCCAGGTCCAGATTCCTGCACCACACGAGGAACATTGTTGCAAGATGTGACAAATCCTGTGAAGGAGTCCCCACTCTCCTTCACTGGAGAGGAGACTGGACTCAACTTCTTCTATTCTTGTAATCTCAGCACCTTGCTTTGGTGCCCAGAGCAACACAGAAGAGCCCTGTACCAGGCCTAGCTCCTCTTTGGACCACACGACTATTATTCAAGAGGGAGAAGAGTGCCTGAAGAGGACTTTTTCCTCTTATTTCCTGTTATTTCAGCTTCCAGTTTGCCCATTTCATTGCCCATAGGTGGTAGCTGCACCAATGCAAACACCTCATGTAGCTGGGTTTGGTTTCTGATTTGTCACCTGGTCCTAGAAGAGTGTAACAGAGTGTAGCTGCTGCTGAGTGTCCCTGCCCTGACACATTTACCATTTTCAGAGCAGAGGACAGCTAAGGAGCTGGCAGCAACAAGCACTGTTGGAAGTGAGGTACAAGGAGAGAGGCCACTGTCACTCAAAAAAGACCGTGGCAGACCTGAATACTGCATTTAAATCTGCCTGCAGTTCCCCTGGCAGTGTCTGCAGCATGAGTTCATCCTTCTGTTGTCCAAATTACTGACCAGCAAAGTCATATCCGATATCAAGGTACTCAAACTTCTGTGCTATGACAGGAGGTGGCTGTATCGTCTCTTCAAAAAAGTAAACAGTCTGCAGGTAAAGGAACTGCAGTAGAGGGGACCTTCTCATTCCCCTCTATGCTGTGAAGGATTTCATGGAACCTCTGCAATTCTCTGTGTGGTTAGAGTGCATTGTAATAACATAAACAAACCCAGAAGACTTTAACAGAATAAAACTGCATGTATTCACCTGGTCCCTTTGCTTTCTTAGACAGTATACGTCCCAGACGAAATACAACAGCACGTTCATATTCTCTGAAAACCTAGGAAAATATTTTAAATTTAGGATTTTACAACTAATTCTGTTCTCACTCCCTGGTCCTTTAATCTTTGTCACCCATATTAAATGTGAAGAAAGTACAAATGATATAGGAAGCAGCAAACCTGCAAATCACTTTTTTTTTTACATCTTCAGCTTAACTCACAATTTGCTGAAAAAACTCAGCCCCCAGTCCTGAAAACAGGTTACAAAACAGATCACATATGAAAGAATTAGCACTGATCTAAAAAGGATGTCCCAGAGCTCTCCAACATCAGCACCACACTCAGGAGGAGTTGTAGGCAAAAGGGGTCTTACGTCAGATAATCTAAACTACTTCACTTAGTGCATCACAACTACTGAAGGCCTGGCATTCAACTGATGTTTAACTGGAAGTTTAACTGATGATGGAAGTTGAGACTGGAAGAAATTAAATGAGGAAATCATGGCGATACAGAAAATTTGGGAAAGAATCTGTGTGGATCTTGTTTCCAGAGCACATCTTTGCTACATGCCCTTATGATTCCCAAAACATGAATGTTAGGTGCCTTGTCTTAACTAAATTAGTGAAAAAGTACCAGCAGTGATAACAGAGCATTCTTTGTGTGCCTCAGATCCTGCGAGCTTACCTTAATACATGCCCAGATGGAAACAGGAAAGGTAATAAGCACCAGGAGGAATGAAAGGGAAACCAGGATGCAGCCACAGACACCAACTCCTTCCCGCCTGTCAGCTATAAAAAATATAAGGAAGAAGAGCAGTGAATGCAAACTTTGAGGAGTTATCCCAGGGATAGCCCAGTGCAATCACAGGGGACTGCAAAGTCTGCAGAGACTCATTTCCTCTTCCTCCCTCCCATCACTCAAAGAAAGCCATAAAAGACCTAACTAAACATACAACCTTATGGCCCTTTCGCCCAGAAGTTTTTAAAAGGTTCAGAAAATACATTTTGCAATGAGGAAAATGAAAAATATTACCAAAGCTGGGGGCTGTGAAAGAGAAATAAATCATTGGGTGGCGTATCCATGAGTACAAATCTGTCAGTGTGCTATGGCTGGGGCAAAGGGTTTAATTTGTGTGAAACAGGTAACAAGGTAAATGAGAGGAACTCCTGCTTTCTTCAGATGAACATTTTGAGGAATCTTGGTGGACCAGTCCATCCACTGGACCATAAACTTCAAAACTAGTGCTTGACAAAATGCATGTCCATGCATTTTCAGCAGTTGTCTTGGAGTGTTCAGCTCATCCCAAAATTCCATTCTAAATAGAAAAAAAAAACCAACCTAATTTCGTTGGTTTAGTGCCTGAAGGGAAGGCAATAGTAAGGTAAGTTATCTCAAATGCAGACAGAAACTGATAAATAGGAAACAATTCAATTTATACTGTGTGAGGAAAAAAAGACTTGTAACCACCGTGAAACAGCATGAGGCTCCCTGATCTGTAAGGCACAAGCTGACAGACCAGCAGAGCAGGACTGACTGGTTTGTCAGAACATTCCTGGCAACCCGGGGAAGGAGGACACACAGCACAGCCCTCCTGAAGCCCCTGCCCCTCCTGGGTCCCTGTGCCTGGCTGGGCTGTGCCTGCACATCTTCCTGTTACATCCAGCCCTTGGCTGCTCACAGCTTTGCCCATCCTGCTTCTGAGGCCCCCTGATGCAGATTTAATTACTCACATGTAAACACATTTGCATTCGCACAGGAGAGCCTGGTTTCAGGGCTCCCTGAAAGCTGGGCACAAAATTGGTGCACTGGGAGCTCAACTTTCTTCCTCACCCTTCCCAAAACACAGCGATTTTAAATCCCTGGTTGTTTCATGAGGTATCATCAGGCACTCTGCAATCAGGGATAAAATTGAGGAGCTTCCCTAAGCAAATTACTGTGCAAACCTTAAGGCCATGTGGATAAAACCTGGATTTTTAGGATTTAGTCTGAAAATCTTTAGCTTTCACTGCTGTTTGTTAGTGTTACTTCAGATTACACTAGTGGTGTGTCAGGCTACAACAGATACATAAAGTACCAGCAATCAAGTGTCTTTTATTCAGTGGAAAGAGATCAAGGAAACTCATGGAATAGGCATCACTCATAATTCTTAATCTGAAACCAGGGGAAATAAATCATGAAGGGATGTTTTGTTCAGCAGAACTCAACATTTTTATTTTATCTCTTCATTTCACCGAAATGGCCACCTTACAGAAAATGTCTGAAGATCTTTTTCTCCAGTGACAAATTTGGTTATGAAGAACCTCCTCAAAACCAATTTTAGATTGTGGCATCATCTAACATCATCCACCTGAGCCCTCTGTGAAGATACCTGGTGGCAATGACACAATCCACAGACAGGGGGAATAGATGTGAAAAAATGCCAGCACTCAGCAGACTGATACACAAGCAGCTCAGAAGAGTTAGGGGTCAAGACACCACCCCTCACCACCACGGGCAAAAAGCATGCATCCAAAACTTGACAAAATAAAATTGAATCCTTCTCCATGAGAACTGTCCTAGAGATCCTGATGCCAGCTAATAATGTAGATTCCAAATACAAAAGGAGAACATGAAAATATGCCTTTGAATGGAACTCCTAGCTCCCCAAAACCACCAGATCTTCTCAGATTGGGTTGTGACTGGTTCTTCACTATTGTTTTTTTCTAGGGTCTTTCATTTGATGTGTGGTTAAATGGTTTGAAGCTTTGGGGTAATCAATCATTGACCTGGGGTTGCCATCCCTGTATATAGATATTAGTTATAACCACCAAAAAAACCTCACTTGGGTCTTTAGTCCAGAGCAAACCAGGAGCTGCAATGCACCACAAAATGTGAGAGCTCATCACTCAGCAGATGTGGAAAAGCCCCAGGACACTAGAATAAGATTCACTTCATGTTTTCTTGATACACTCATTAGGGTACTTCATGAACACATTTGATAAACAAACTCATGATGTGGGTTTCACAATTGGAAAGCAAATTAAAACCTCAGTGTGGGCAAAAATGTCCCAAGTCTCCTACTGCAACAAAAAGATGGAGTAGACTCAGCCTCCCTAACCACCATGTACCTTCCTGCTTTCTACTAGGGGCTGAAAAATTCTTCTGTCTTCCCTAACTAGATCCTATCTGCCTCTTTCCAGCCCATCCATCCATACAGAAATGTATCAATTGCTGAATCTGTCTTTTTCATCCATGGGGTCATGTTGGCAGAAGGTAGATGCTGATGCATGCAGGGCAGGGCAGCACGAGGCAACTTGCTCTGTCACTCACACTGGCAGATTCTGAGTTTTTATCTACAGTCTATGTCAGACATCAAATGTAGATCAAATGTACTTCTTTTTGTTTGGTTAGTTGTGCTCCTTTTTAATATTATTGAGAAAAAAAACAACTCACATACACAAAACAAGGCTTACCAATCAGATGTTCTGTGTTCATTTTCTTGGGGCTGTCTCTCTGGGGATCCATCCCCTTAGAGGGAAGCTCTGATCCCCTCATAGATGAGACAGCAGCATACCTTGAAACTGCAGTGCTCGTCCAAAATGCTGAAGAGGGAGGCAGGATGACAGAAGGAGAAATCCCCTGTATGAGAGTCTTCTGGGAGTTAGTTACCCTGGTGAGGACAGGATGTTTACAAACAAAAAGTCTTGTGTCTCTGATGTAACTTGATGGTATTCTGTGGCTGTCCTCTGTCTGGGGTGCACTTGGCCCAGCTGGTCTTAGACCGCAAAAAAACCAAGCTGGAAATAATTTCTATGAATCTGTCACCAGAGATTAAAAAAAAAAAAAAACAAACAACATGAACAAGACAGGAAGAGAATATAAAGAGAAAACAAGTCCTGTGAGAAAGAGCTGAGTTTTAGTCTGAAGAAAATGAGGCTCAGGGGAGACCTTAACACTCTCCACACTTGCCTGAAAGGAGGTCGTAGCAAAATGAGGATTGGTCTCTTCTATCAAGAAACAAGCAATAGTACAAGAATAAATGGCCTCAAGTTGTGCTCAGAGATGCTTATGTTAGGTATTAGGAAAAACTTACTTCACAAAAAGAGTTGTCAAACATTGGAACAGGCTACCCAGAGAAGTGGTAGAGTCCCCCTCCCTGGTGGTATTTAAAGAACACGTAGATGTGGCACTTCAGGATTTGGTTTAGTGGTGGACTTGGCAGTGCTAGATTAATGCTTGGACTTGATCTTAAGAGGTTTTTCCAACCTATGATGCTATAAAGCCAGAAGGTAGAGATTGAGTACTGCTCCTCTGCTCTTTTGGGGCTCATTTACTGTTCAGATCTAAAAACACCAGCATAATAAACAAACCTCCATGTGAGGTCTCCAAGCTGTGTAGAATAGCTCACCACACCCTCCTTGATACTGTCCATCAATATAGGCTGAGCCCTGTTCAGCTGCATAACCTAAAAACCACAGCAGAACATTTCAGCTCCCGAGTCTTAAAATTGTCCCCCAAATAAGAGCATTTTTCACAAAATATTTTGGCAATCAAACTAAGCAAAACCTTTCCGATTAAGCCATTTCTGAAGGCTGTAGCAGCAGAGGGCAACCCTCTTAAAGGACAAGGCTGTTGCTTGTTATTTCAATAAAATATGAGAGGTGTTTTTTCACATGTAATTTATGAGTTTGACATATAGCTGTATTAATTACAGAGCTGTTGTCAGTGGGCATTTGTTATCTAGAATATGTGACGATCTGGCTCCAGCTTCACTTCGCCCAAGTCTTCCTCCCTGCCAGTAACCACACTGGCCCCAGATGGGTCATTCAAAGCTGACTGCTCCCAGAGAATCGTTTTTCAATCTCACAGAGAGGAAACTACACCCCTGAACTGACATTTAAAATCCCACTGAAAGCCATAAGCACAGCTTGAAAAACCAGGATTGACATGCTTATTGCAATATGCTTCCAAATGTGTGACAATATTAATTTTAAGCCATTTGTAGGATTTTCCTCATTATTTGACTTCTGTACACTGAGCTGATCAAACCTCTTTGGGACAGATGCTTACTAGCAGGGTAGCAAGCGTGAATAGTGACAAGAGAAATGTGGTTTAATTATATCAAAAGCAAAAACATATTATGCAAAACTATCCCAACAATATTTTTTTTCATTTTAGAGCAAAAAAAAAGTTATTGAGAATAGCGTAATTCTGAGCCATTTGAATACCACAATTTATACAGCTGTTTATACCATCAGACAAATGAGAAACACATACTAAAAGTTAACAGACATAATTGCAATATTGACATACTACATATTGCATATTGACAACTCTCTGAGGTGACTGTAAATATAGGTGAGTAAAGCAGATGGTGTTTTGTGTTTGTGTTCAGGAACATCACAATATTAGTTTTCTCATTTTAACTTCAGCTGCACTTTTATTCCCTTTTCAAAATTTTGAAATCAAAGTCAGGGCAATCTTAACGCTTTCTCCTTGGGGCTATACTGGGCCATGTGGATAACTCATGTCCCAGAGCACTACAGAACACTCAGAGAATAAAACACAATAAAACACATGAGAGCTCTGGGGCAAAGCAGTTTACAGGCTGCAAGTTTTTACTCAGAAGACAGCCTGGTGCACTCCTGTGAGGCAGGGCACAGCCACAAAGACTGAGTTCAAAGCTGCTTCAGCAGAACTGACAGAATTTACTCAGAAGCAACATCAGATAACCGTGGTACAGGCTGCTCACAGTTCAGCTATTCCTGCAAAGTTTTGTATTTCTGATATAGCTAAAGCCTCCAACTTCTATTCCAAAAGCGGTGTGAGGGCTCAGGTCAGGCATGACCAGGTGCTTACCTGTAAGCACACCATTTTCCAAAATTTCTCTGCACCAACTGCTACATTTACAAATGGCAACAGTCCTTTACAATGTCTCTACAACTCCCACTTGCTCCCACTTACCTCGTCATCCAGTCGTCGAGACCTAATCCACAGTCATTTCTAAACAGTGCTAATCCCAAAGGTATGAAAAATCATCAGGCAGTCCCCACATGAGATTTGCAAGCAAAGTTGTAGGTTTAAGTTTGTCTTTTTCTGACCTTTTTAGGCCCATTCTTCCATTCCCATTCACTGGGCTTTGGCTAGTCCCTATAGATTTCTCAGCTTAGTCCTTTCCTGGCCCTGAGTTCTGCCTTCTTGCTTCAGGCTCAGCATTCCTTTTGCCCAGGTCAAAATTAAGAAGACAGGGCCGGACAGAGAGCAGATTAACAGTACTGTCCTGTTGCTTGTAGGAACATCCCCATATTGCTGCTCCTCCTCATGAAAATGGCATCAGCTTTCAATAGCTGGAGATCTGGAGATGACAGAAAGCCCCCTTTGGCCACTAGAGCATGAGTAAATACGAGAGAGTCAAAGGTATTGCTCCTCTCTCAATACAGAACGGAAGGCAATTCACAAGAAAGTCAGAACATTCATACCATGACAAGTTTCCTTTCAGGCCCAGCCAAACTCGCAACACTCACTTGCAAACCAGAGGAAAAGGACAGAAAATTACTCTGTTTCTCTCCTATTCACTGCAGCTGCGATTAAAGCACCTGAAAGAAACATTGAAACTTGTGTTTGCAAACACAATCCCCATATGTTCTTAGTTGTTGCAAAAGAGATTTTATTTCAAGGAACACTTCACTACACCTTATCTTTTGCAGTCTGTCAATACATATGAAAAAGAGCAGTAATAGGCAACTTGAACAGTAAAAAAAATCCTAGTTAGTCCAGAATTAAAGTCATTCAGCAAGAGCCCTTTCCCAGAACAGGCTCAGTTTAAGGTGGTTTGCCTCAGGAGCAGACGTTTCCTTGGCTGTCTAAATATGGTGCTCAAGTAAGCATGAAAGAGTTCAGGACAAATCACTCCCTTCAGAAATTCCAAGGCTGGGTCACAGCAGTTTGCTGCAATGCAGAACACAGACTTTATTCCTGAAGAGGAAAAACATTAATAAAAAATAATTTTACATCAGGAGAAATATTTTAAAAACTGAATTTTTAACCTAACCACTGGAGAGTTCCATTTACAAAACCCTGCTCAATATGATTCAATAAAAACCAGAAAACCCATTCCAGACATAAGAACTTTACAACTGAACACTTTTTAACCTATTCGATTATCTAACACTGATGGGAGCATCAAATACTCTTCTCTGGTAAAGTGCCTGGACACCACCCAGTAACTACACTGCTTCAGCAGAAGAGCATTTAATATAGTGGATTTCACTACTTCTCACCTGTTTTCATTTGGAAAAACAAGGTTTGAGTCTCTTCAGCATCTGAGTTGCCCAATGCTCAGACAGGAACCCCCATACCCCATGGCCATTCAACAGTTATTTTTAGAAACAGAGGCACAAAGTGTTTACTTTCTGACAAAACAATACTACTTGCTTTTGACTATAGGGTGATGTGAATTGCTTCAAACTTTGATTGCTTGTTCAGGAAACTAGGATTAAAATAGGATGTCAAACTCAGCACCTCAGTAAGGTTACAAAACTCTTACTGACTTGGAACTACTTTACACTCACATCTAGGGGGGAAAAGAATTCGGTCTTGATAAGATACCTATATCTTTATTTTCTGCAGCTGATCTGCAAATCTACAAAGAAGAAGTTATGGAAAGAATGAGAAGCAGAGTAAAAGGAAAAATGGCACAGATCTCTTCCACAGATTTCTTAAGTCAAGATACAAGGCATCAATTTTAAGAGCAGTTCAGAGTGGAGAATCATGAGAATTTAATGTTTCACAGAACAAAAAATATTAAGAACACTTTTTTTTTAGCTTTAACATAATATGTAAGTTTGATTATTAAAATGTCAAAGAATTTGTATTTTTCATCTAAAAAAATTAATAGAATATTTCTAATGTCACTCTTTAGGAAGTCAGTTTTGTAATTCTGGATGAAACTCTGCATCATAAGAAACAGCATAAGCAAGATCAAGCAGTAGAAGCATCTTAGTAAAAACAAGTTTATTCATTTGTATTTTAGGTAAATATGCAAATAGTCAGCAAAGCCTTTTTGCCATGACTGTAAACTTTTTATTTAAAAAAATTACGTTAAAAACCAATACAGTAATTTCCATTAACGTTCTAAAAAAGTTTGTTCACATCTTGAAAGAAAATACATTAGCAACATCTCCCAGCAGAATCAATCTTTAAAAAAGTAAAACTCTAGGTGCAGAACATTTCTACAGTGTAGTATTCTCTACATTTTAATTTAATCACATGATTGAATATCATTCATCTCTATTGTCTCTAGACCATGATCAAGAGCATATCTTAAATAGACGATATTCAATGATGTGTTACACATTGCCACAGGTACTAACATTATTAGAAGAGTGCACAACTCAGTTTCACTAACAAAGCAAGACCTTTCTCTATGCTGCATCATAACAGTTAATTTAGCTATATGCCTTTAAAATCATGTACATTTTCCAAGGAAAAATACTAAAAAAACCCATGGTCCAAATTCTGCTCCCACTTATATTCACAGGATAACATAAGCACCATCAAGTTGCAGTTCATAGCTGAAAAGCATTTAGAGAACCAGTTTGTTTGTGAGTATAAGGGAGAGAAGAACTTGCCCCATGTCTGTAAACATTCACATAAGTCTGCAGTCAAAAGTGCCAGATTGGCAGCCTATCCGCAGTACAATTATTTCATCAGAGGGGTGCTGGGGGCAAGGAGAATACTATGGAACGTTATTTTAGAGACAAGTTAAAATGTTTTTATGTACTTTGGAAAGACATATTCTCAGCTAGCTAAACCATACTCCAGTAAGACATAATCCACTTCTACCCAAATACAGTAACAGCATCATTTCCTAGCTTTCTTGTTCAGACATAGGAGTACTCAATTCAGCAGCAAGCCCATGACAATATTTCGAAGCATAAGAAAACCCCCACACACCTCTGACCTACCCTCCCCTTAACATACTGCTGATGCTAACAGGAGATCCTCATATATAGGAAGAAAACATCTGAAAAACCATAAACTGACCTTGGTTTGTGCACACACAAGAAGAGTGCTTCTAGACAAAAGGTCGTCTACAGCTTTAATTGTCTAGTTTCAGTCTAGATCTCAGTCTATATTAACCACATATACCATACAAAACATAACAGGATAGGTGCTTATACACACTATTAAGTATACTTGGTCTCCCTATTCAGTTTGACAGTCAATTGCCCTATTTACACAAACATCTGATTGAATGTTCCTGATCCTGTAACAAACCAAACACTGAACTCTTGAAATTAAAGGAGAGTCAAGGATGCTCAGCAATTCAGAGGATCAGACCCTGAATCAAATTGAATGCAATCACAAATGAAGTTTGACATCTGAGACAGCCTCCTGGAAACATTTTACCCTCATGTCTTCCCTTTCTTTCCCCAACTCAGACCATGCTCCCACTATTGCAGAGACAGCCTTCAAAGTGAATAGGATCAGGCTCTGTCAAGCAAACACTGCAGTCTTTAGAAATGCCTGGTATTTACTGCCATCCACTCTGGGGCAGACTTGTCTGCAATGAAAATGGTGTTCCTGGTGTTGATGGATAGTTAGCAAAACCTTCAGGCTGAGCTGTATAGTTCTCCAGAGCAGAAGCAGAATGCGCCTTTAAGGAAGATAAGAAGTTAGGAAACAGCACTGATAAAAACAAGGGAACAAAAATCTAAATGAAGCAAAATTTCAGCCACAATACCAGTCCTATTCAAGCCAAAACAAATGGATTATAATCTGAGTGTGCAAAGAATAGAGATGAGCAATGCATCTATACACAGATGTTAAACTGTAGTGCAACTATTGCTCTGAAATACCAGAGAACGAAGAAAGCAGTTGGATTAAGGGGGGAAACAGAGAAGTGTTAATGGCATTTACTTTCCAGTGGAGTAAGCACCAGCTGATTTGAAAGGCATAACTTAATCAGGAGCTGTAATATTTTAGTGACTTTGAACTTTCCTTCTCTTCATTGCTCAAGTAAATAAGTGTTAATTTTAGTGACTGGATCTTATAAATAAGAAAAATTGTATTCCCTCATGCAATCTGCATACATTTCTACAGAACAAATAGATTCCTGAGCTGCAAAAGCAGCATGGCCTAGATGAAGTAACTTGCATCTTCCAAACACCTGGTAATTAAAAAGACATTATGACAATATGCTGCACTCTGAACAGTACTTAGACACATGCTCCATTTCAACAACTGATGTGTTAGAGAAGAGAGAAAACATTAAGTCAAGACACTGAGGTCTCTCTTTTAGTATTTTGTAGAGAAGGACAAGTTTTTTACAAGAATCCTTAATCTGTACAGAGGCTGCTTTTAACAAAGGACAAACTACACATATAAACACGAAGTCTGATGATAGTTTCAGTTAACTTATGTAGGTTGATGGGTGAAACAAGCTGTTTCATGGACAAGAGATAATGAAACTATGCATTACCCAAAAACACTTCAAGCTTATATTACAATTCTATTTGTGGGAACTATCAAGAGAAAGGCAAAACCACAACAGACACAAATTCAAGACAATCTGATTACATGTGCAGAGGCACATAACTCACAACAAAGGATCCACAGAAATCTGTAACTTATTCAAATGTCAGACTGGAACTGAGCACAAATTTTGCAATGGTATGGTCAGCTCATTAGATTTAACATGAACCCAGCAAAAAAATTCATTTGCATTACCTTTTCTTTTACTTCTCCCCATTTGACAAAGAGTATTATATAAGGTTTTAATCTCATTTACAAATCATTGTACACTGGCCTTGACTAAGAAGTTAATCCAACTTGGGTTTTATCATCATTCTTATAATCAGTTCTCACACAGGTTAGGGGTTTTAGTCATTTACTGACTTAAACTAATCCCAACGAGTTAACAGGCAAGTACATGCTCAAGAGATCACTGGAAGCAGAACAGTATTAACAAATAGGCACGTTACCTGTAGTAGTGCTGACTGTGCAGCTGCACTGTGCTGCAATTCCTGTAAGGAAGATTGTGCAGCACTTTGGGGAAAGCCAGGGATACCAGGGAGAGATAAAAGACCGGGAAAAACTGCATTTCCTGGTGTCTGTAGTCCAGAAGTCAACCTGAAGGAATGCCAAAATGAGGCTATTATTAGGAACATCTGCACCATGTTTTATTCTGTTTCCCTCTCTATAAGCTTGTATCTATATAAATTACAAAAGCACTTCTTTTTCTAAATCTCATAAAGGCCAGAATTTCTAGACCAAAGTGCAGTCTTTACCCACCTAAAAACTATTCATACATACACAATATTGTCTGGAACACACCTAAGGGGAGTCAGAATATCTGTTTTGTACCTAAACTGTGCTTACAGTCCGCACACAAAAAAACTTTACAGACAGGAATTTATGCTGAGCACTTCCTTAAGACATCTAAGATGTTGTCTGCTATTACCTGTATGTGTTAATGGATGCCCATGTGGAATTCATTCTTGTAAAAGCCTAGGAGGTGCCAAGTATCCTCATCTGGGAATAAAACCACTGAGCACCTCACTGGAATAAACTGTTTTAACAGGGACTATTGAGGCCAACCTATTTAGTCACTACCCTATCAGCTTCCAAAGACAACTGGAAATCTAGTAGTGAACTACCTTTAAAAATTATCTGCAATCAGTAACTACAAGTGAAAATATTGTCTACACAGCTAAAGTAAAATCAGTGTTTTGCTCAAGAGAAAAAGAAATAGTTCTGACCTCCTTCAGAAACAGTAACATACCCAGCCTGTGCCACAAGTGCAGAGTTGAAGTTTGAGCTAAAGGCCGAGGCAAACCCTGGCAGGACCGGAGCCGGAGATGGGGCTGTGGCAGCTGCTGGCAACGGTGCAACTGCTGCTACTGCAGAGGATGCCTGGAGGCCAGGGAAAGAAGGGAGAGCAGGAGTGACAGAGGGTGTGTTAGAGACGGGAAAACCAGGGAAGGATGGGTTTGATGATCCCAGAGGTCCCTGGGCAACAGAAAAAAGGGAGGGGACAGCACTGGACAAGTTAAGCGAGAAGGGTGGAGCGGAGACTGCTGCGGAGGCGGCGAGTCCGGAGAGCACGGCGGCGGTGGAACTCACGAGGGGGGCGGACACGGCTGAGGCGGTGGAGGCCGGAGCGGCCAACAGAGGCCCCGGGAGAGTGACGGGCGGGGTCAGTGCTGGGTTACCAGTAAAAGCAAAGTTACTGGTTAGAGACGTGAAAGGAGGGAGTCCATTGAACACAGGGGCAATGGGAGCAGAGGAGCCATGTGGGGCGAGGGAAATGGAAGCCAGAGAGCTGGAGTTGTTCAGAGGAGCACTCAAAGAGGAAAGCCCTGACAGCGCTGGGTTCAGCGAGCTGGGCAAGCTGACTGGCACCGAAGCTGCTGAGGTGTAAGCACGCCCGAGCCCTGACAGCCCTAGAGTGCCATGAGAAGGGCTGGCTGAATGAGAAGGACCTTTGAAGGCCGACAGGGTAGGACTCATGGGTTCTGTTTTGACCAGAACTGGGATATTTGTGGCAGCTGGGGCTGATGAGAGCTGCTGGTCGGGATTAGTAGGACTTGTGCCATGCAAGAGGGAGGCTGATGAGCCACAGTTGACTGGCATAATTGATGGCGAAGTGGTTAAAGGTGACTGTGCAGGCAATGTTGGGGGAGTGGAATTAGAATTGGCTACAGATGGGGATGGAAGACCTGGAAAAATAGCCAGCCCGGGTGTGGAGGAACGCTGTGGGTTGGGGGTGGCTGATGGAGTGTAACATTTGTTGACAGAGGAAGTGGGAGGGTCAGAGCTTTGATTAGCAAGAGCAGATAAAGAAGCAAGCTCACTTGTCACAGCAGAAGGTAAAGCAGATGAATTGATTAATGAAGTGTCATTTGATGTCAGAAATCCCTTTAAGACAGACAAAATTGGGTTAGGCAAGCTTAGTGAGCCAGGAATGGTAGTGGCAGGAGAATTAGCAATTGTAGATGGAACAGGACTAGAAATCCCTTGGGCATTGGGCGGCAAGGACAAAGGGAGGCCAGCAAAAACTGATGACAATGGAGCAGGATTAGTAGCAGAAGCAACTGAAGAGGTTGCAGAGAACGGGAGGCCAGCAAATGGTGCAGCAGCAGATGCAAAAGCCTCAGTAGGCGCAGGCGTGGCACATGGAGTGGAGGAACCTTGCGGAGCGGGCATGGCAGCGGGGATAGAAGCCAGCCCAGAAAAAACTGCAGGGATAGGGGTAGAGGTTGCACTGTGAACAGATGTGACAGGAACACCAGGCAGTGAAAGGGATTTGATGACAGTAGGGGTTGGGGTGGATGGCTGAGATGTATGGATGGAAGAGGAGACCTGTCCTGGGAAAACAGGAAGGACAGGGGTAGACATGTTCATCCCAGAGATGAGTGGAGTTGCAGGTGCTAATGGATGGCTTATTGCCTTGACAGGTGATGGGGTAGGGACTGGAGTAGCAGCAGGTGTTGAAGGATTAGAACCATGAGGAGTAAAGAGCTGATTCGCTTGTGCAGAGAAAGCTGCAAAGAAACAAAACCAGTAAGAATACTTGAAACTGTCAGGAACGTTTGAAATCAACACAAAAACATTTTATACAGCATTTCAAAATATGATACACAGGCAATAGCTAACACACAATGTTTACATATAAACAGTGAACAGTGGGGCCTATGAAAACAAACCAAAAAGGTACACACAAACACATCACAAAATCGTACACCATGTGGGCTAACACTCCTTTATAAAACACTCTGTGACATCTGCTACCTCTTCATGATCTCATGCAAAACAGTTAGAAACTCAAATATACTCTGTAACAACATCTAAGAGATACAGGTGAACACCCTCCCTCTGGTCTCTAACATTTGGCAGTACCCAAACCAGATCTAAAATTCCATCAGCATCAGATCACCTGGGCTCCTCTGCATCCATTCTCACTGAAGGTCAGAATTTCCTTCAGAACCAGTTAATTCAATGTATCATGATTTCAGAGAAGTTTAGTCAACAAGTGAAGAAAGCTGATTTCAGGTGCTGGTAGTTTTCTTTCCTTCAAAATCAGGTCATTCTCTTCACTGTGCTTCCTTCAGATTTTGATTCTAAGAAGGTACACTTTTAAATTCATGTATCAAACTACAGTATTAAACTAACATTGGCACTTGACTTTATCAACAAGTATTTCTAGGAGTCTTTAGTCAGGTGTCTGTAATAAAGGCAAGCACCTGCCACTAAAAGTATCAGCTTGTGTCAATCCTACAAAAGTAAGTTAAGAGACATCAGTCAAGCTGCAGGAGAACAGGCAGGCACACTGTGAATGGGGAGGTGGAGATTAATGGAAAGGAGCTGCATTTATGAACACTGGCATGTCAAGAGTCTCAATATGCCTGCCTCTAGTTTCCTGTGGAACATGAACATACTAATAACTCATTCCTCTCAAACAATCCTTGTGCTTTATTTTACTTTTGGAATAATCTGTTCAACTGTAAGCAAGACACTGATCCAACCAGTCAAACTCATGACCCATAACTCTCTGACAGCCTAAATGTCTCTCTCACCTGAATTCTACATATATAATTCTACACACAAATCCAAAAAATTATTCTTTAAAATCTTGGACCTAAGTTGATATGACAAACTCCCATTTTGGGTATGTTGAAACTCTAAAACTAGCAAGTCTGCAAACTAACTATTTCCTTAGATATACTCTTTAAAAAAAAAACCCAGACTGCCCAGCTCTGGATTCTGTTCTTTTCTCCTTCAGTTTCCAAGCTGAAGATTCTCCTAAAGACCACAGTTATTTAATCCTGACAGCCAAGATAATCACCAACGAAATACAGCTGCAATAGAACCCAGAGTTATTACTGAATTTGTGTTCCTAAGAGAGTATTTTATTCCTTACACTGTATTCATTTAGCTGTATTAACTACTTTGTAAAATACATGCACACTTAAAGAGGGGTATAAAAGAATGAAGTGATTCTTCAAAACATTTCTGTAGAACCATCCCTGGACATAGAGAAGGAAAGACAAAACATAACTTTTTTTTGGCCCCTAGGAATATTTACAGTAGGTAAAATTATCACAGTCATTTTATCTATTTTCATTATTTGTTAATATGCCTGACTCAATAGCCAGTAAATTCTCTGTTTAGATTTGTCAAATCTAACAAAGTATTATCAAAGCCCTTTTATAAGTAGTTCCTAATGGGATTCATTATTATGCTTTGTACTAAGTGTAAAAAGCACCACACAAATAAAACCAATAAAAAATGCACAACTGTCTTTGTAAAAAGAACAGGATCTTACAGGGTAAGACAAAAGTGCACGTAGACATAGTTGGATCTAACACTCTGGGATAAGACATTCAAAAATATCTAAATCTCTCTTGTATTCCTACCTTCTTATTGCAACTGATCTATGAAATTAAAATGTCAATGAGTTTTCCAATAGATGTCCAGAGTTTTAAAAATTGCAAAGATTTACTAAAGTATTTAAGTGCATGACATTGCAAAGGGTATTTTGATTTAGTTTTTAACATGATTTCTCACATACTTATATAATGATGAATATAAAAAATTTTGATAAGCTAACATAAAAGAATTAATTTTAATGTTTCAATGCTTCTAAGTGACAAATGTCTGATGATTTTTTTTCTCCACTCTCAAGAGATCCTATTCTACATACTTAGTGGCTACACACTTAGAAGCTTATGAAAATCCCAATAAACAAGTTGTTAACATTTTCTGAACAAATAACAAAGATACAATCAACACAAAAATCCCCCTGTGGATTTGCAATTTACCTTGATTTTGGGAAGGCTTTGCCTGGCTGGAAAGGTCCTCATTTTCTAAACAGAGAACAGCAACTTGTTACTGAAAAGCAAATGAAACTCCAGCAGGGAATGATCCACTCCCAACAATGAACCAGGAAAAACAGCATGAATATTTTTAAAGATATGTATGGTTTACCTGATACCACTTGATTAGTAGTGTATGGTGGAGGAGCTGGTAAGCCTGGAGCTATGACATTGGCCATTGGAACTAAGCCAGCATTGTTGTAAGCACCTAAAATAACAAAGGCAATACACATCCCTGTTGTCAGAAGAACCTGTATCTAGATGAACCAGTAAAAAGAACATCTTCTCCTTTAAAAGAACATTTTCAAGACTGTAAGACATTCCTTCATCAAAAAGCGAGACCAGTTAATTTCCCAGGATGTCGGCTTTTGCCAATGTCTGCCTGAATGACATGCATTGTGATCCAAATTTTACTAATGGCAATTCTCTTGAGAGCCTGAAAAAGTCAGGCTTCAATTCCTTTGAGTTCCATTTTGCCTGAAAAAACTCAAAGGGGAAGAGTGACACAGAGTGTCTGCAGCATCACTGGTTCCAATCCTATTCCTAATTTAAAGGCTGTTGCAACTCCTTTTTCAGCATTAAAGCTGGACAAGGAGCCAAACACAGATCAGTCACCATGACACTTTAACAGTAGCCAGAAAATACAGAGAAAAATGTCCCATCTCAAACACTTAATCTAGTATTCTTCAATATTTCTTTAAAATGTTAAGAAATTCAAGTGGGTTAGCAAAGCATTTTAATATAAAATTCTTATGGCAATTAATGTATTAAAAATACCTTTTTTCCTCCCTCATTTTTTGGAGCAACTCAAACTGTTGTATTGCTGTGGTATACAGCTCTGATGACACACAGCTGAATTTAAACTGCATGAACACAAACACATTTCACAGTGGCCCTGAATTAATAGTTTAAGAGCCTAAGAACTTAGGCTTCATAGGAAATGGTAGCACTTGAACAACACTGCAAGTGCACTAATTTGTCATATACAACTCCTTTCTGATTTCACACTTTCACAGTAATTCCATCTGATGTTAAGATTTCTTGCACAACTCTTGCCTGAAAATCAGGAAAGCAACTAACAATCACTGTGTCACTCAGGAAGGAAATGTTCAAGAGGCAGAAATCAATTCATCATTCTGACCATTTACTGAAAACAATCACATTCAATAGTTTCAGGTCAGCATCTGCAATCTCATTAAACACACACACACACACATATATATAATCTCACCAGTTACGAGTTCTGTTGTCACAAGAGCTTTCTTTAAAAACATTTTGCAGCCTAATAAGGCCTTGAAACCTCAAAAGCTCTTTCATATCCGAAAACTGTACTAATATTTCTATCCTGCTACAGGCCAAATTTTGTGCTTTAAGATACTCTGGATAGGGTTTATTCAATACAAATTTGAGCTAGTCTGCAAGTTTACTGTACAGTTTCTTGGGAACAAGTAATTTCCTGGGCATAAAAACATCAATCAGTCTTAGTTTAGCCACTGGCGGTGCCCATTTTTATAAAATGGCTATAAAAAGACTTGCAGACATCAAGTTGATTAGATGACTCACCCTTCAGCTTGCTTGCTAGCAGTTCTGCTTCACCTTCTTATCAACTACCCGAAAAACTCCCTGAAATCCCCAACATCAGTGAAAAGCAAGCTTCCTAACCAGAGCACTACTTGTTTTGCAGTACAGAATTTCAAGATCAGAAAAGGCTTTTAGCTGCCAGAATCTGACTACGTTAATTATTCTAAGCTTTCTTCCAAAGAAAGGGCAATTGTCTTGCTCCCTTCCAAAAATGTCTGGAATCAAAAAATTGATGCAGCAGAGCAAAAAGAGAGTAGCTTATGAATAAAGGCTCAATCTTACCTAAGGCAGAGGGCTAGAAATAGACCAATAGCAGGAAAAGGCAATAACTATTTCCCTTCTGACACTGAAATCTACTTTTCCTTTAGGAAACTGTTTACTCTCCATTATGATGGAGAAAAGGTAAAGCTGAAAGCAACTGAGAAACAGATTACAGCCCTTCAGCAAGTTCCTACAGAGTTCCACACAATTCAGGGCCATGGCTGACCATATTCCAAGTTGGGTTCTACAGCAACAAGTCCGACTTGTCAAGCCAAAGCCCAAACCTTGATAAACATTACAACAAAGCCAAAGCCCTTGTCTTGCCTAACATGCACAATGCCTCCCATAAATTAAATACTTTGTCATCAGAAAACTATTGTGAATTTTTCTTATGGACGTTGGAAAAAAAGTCAATACATTCCTTTTCATCAATTGTGCTGTTGTGACAAGAAAAGGTAGAAACCAGTAACCAGAGCATGCTTAGGGAGAAGAAACAAATTTCAGAGATGACCATGGTCAGAGAAACTGACACCTGACACATTACTTAAAAGGCAAATGCATGAAACAATAGCATCAAGCTAGAACACATAGAAACCTTACTTGGTGCAATAGTTGCATGTGGCCGACACGGTGGGATGGGGTATGGAACTGGTTTGTGTGGGTTGTACGTTGATGGAGCCTACACAAATAAAAAACAAATGGAAAAAGCAATAGTGAAAGCATTACCTAATGTTTCTCAGACAAAAAGCTGACATTCAGATACTACTACAGACAGGCATTCTTCACTACAAATATATGTGATACAAAATTTCTTCATAATATCCATAGTGACTGCAACTATTTCACTCTTTCAGAAAAGAGTGAAACAAACATCACTAGTATACCTTTGGATTTCAATATAAAACTGAGCACAGGAGGGAAAGGGCACTCCTTTCTGCCTTGCAGTTCTCACACTCTGCAGTCTTGGACTGACTTCTCATTTTAAATATTTAGCACATTTAAAACTAGCAAATATTTCTGAAGGTACCTATGCCATTAAAATAATACAGCTTTGTGGGAAACATCTCATAATTAAAGTGATAATAAAACATTTGGACAATACTTCAGAGTAGTAACAGGTGCACTGAAAGTTTGTCCCACATGCTTAAAAATTTTGAAATACACATCAGCTGTGTTGTCAAGAAATAAGAACCTCTAAGGCACTGCTGTAATTCAAGTTTCAAAGACGGAGAAATTTTCTGTTTTCATGTGAGAAATCCTCAGAGAGCAGCTCATAATGGACTACTAAAAATGCTTTTAGTTTTCTCTTCTGCTACTGTAATTTAAATTCTGTCTTCAAATGCACATACATTGTATCCAGTAGAGAATCCTCCCGCTCTACAGATAAAAACTAGAGCTCATTTTCAAGTTAAATAAAAAAATATTAGGTCATATTCATTACAGAAGTTTAGCTTCAATTAAATCGCTGCTCTACAAGTCTTCTTGCAACATAACAGCATTTTATAACAAAGCCTCGTTCAATTGGCTGGTGGTTGTTTTGGGTTTTTTTTTTAAGTTTCCTTTATTTATTAATTCATCAGACATACTGGTTTGGATGGTCCAAGTATACGGGCTGCTATTCCCTTTCCTTCATTAGTACATTCTTCTGTGTCCTTTTTGATAGGGGTTCCCTGAAACAAAAGAAGATTAAGCCAAACATTAATTTAGAAGCAAATCTTGCTGTACAATTTCTGCCATATTTTTTTTTTCCTGAACTACATCTGAGTTTTTGAACATTCTGAAAGTAACCATGTTTGTCAAGGAAAAAAAAAAAATAACCAACTGTTTTAGGCTTGTAAAATAATGAGTAAGAGCATTCCAATAGCTTGGTTTGTAACACTGAGCTTTTGTAAAGAGACGCATTTTAAACAGTCCATGCTGATGATGGAATTCTGCATTTTGACTCGTGGACGTGATAACATTAATTTCACTGTCCCTTAAGTGTTCACAGGAAATGTTTAACATGCTTGTTTAAGAGCCACACTAAGATTAGCAGTAGTATTGTAGTGACCATATTAGGTCACCTTATCAACATACCAGTAAAGCTCTTGACACCTCTCCTGATTCTGCCAAATACTGCTGGAATTTACAATGTTTTCCTGATATGAACAATGTCTTATTTATGAAGTAATCTTTACCCGAAGCAGCATAGAAAGAATGGGCAAATAAAAATAATGCAATTTCCCTCCAAATGTGGAATGAGGTAAAACAAACAAACAAACACAACAAACACACTCTGGTTTTGATTCCAGTCCTCTTTCCATGTATATGAATTCTGGGTTTGGTTATACTACAACGAATCTTAAATCAAGGGTTCATTTGTGAAAAGCAAAAGCATAGGATCATGCTTACCGGAAAAATTCCATTTATGCGGCTTGGTTTGCCCTTGGGATAAGGATTGCCAGGAATCATGCCACAGGATGATATCATAGCATGAGGAGCCTTACAACCTGTTTTTGAAGCCTGAAAAATAATCAAGAAAGAACATTATTTGCTATCAAATTCAATGCTCTAAAGAAACTAGTTACTACTTCATGACATTTAGACTGCATGAATCAACCTACGTGGAAAAACTGGAGTCTGTCTCAAGTCTTATTCCAAATAATCCAAATGGTGTAAACTTCTGCCAAAGTCCACCTCTGCTTACACTGAACTTGGGCTTAAGCACTTGGTGTTCTCTAAAACAAACACAAAGTGTTTCCTCCAGCACTGGTTGCAATTCTGCATCCCTTTTTCCGTATGTTCCTAATGCCTGACAGAAACTTCCCCTTTTGTTGCACACGTATTACACAGCTCTCAACTTTTTGCAGTTGCTTGTTTCAGCTTCTCTTCCACCAGTGGCTCCCAGAAGTCCTCATGCTAAGCCCTGGCCCCTCAATGACCATTAATGTACACAGAATCCTAATAGAACCAAGAATATTAGTTTATCTTGATTACCTGTTCGAGAATTCTTCTGCACCTTTTCTTCTCTGACATATTAATTCTGAACAGATCTTCAATAAGGCGATAATTCTGAGCATCAACAATGTTGCTGTAAAGATATTGACAGACAATTACTGCCATTCCATTTGCATAAGCTGAAACAATGCAGCACTGAAAAGTGACCCACACTTACTTAGCCACTACCCAACAGTATATTAAAAAACCATAATTAGTTCAAATTATAATATTACTATTGAAGTAAAAACCCCATGCTTAAATATGGTAATTTTTTTTTCCTAATATCCAGTCTAAACCTACTCTCAGTGTGAAGCCATTCCCCTTGTCCTCTCACTCCAGCTCTCTGGCAGACTCCCTTCAGGTACTGGAAGGCTGCAATTAGGTCACCCCAGCTTGTTCCAAGCTGAACAAACCCAATTCTCTCAGCCTGATGTCTACTTCTAATTATTCTATTGAACAGCCCCATCAGTAAGGGATGTGTGCTTTACCTTAACCAGGCAAAGTGCCTCCTTCTAGGAGTATCTGAAATTTTATATCCTCAAACATGAAATAAACCAATATAAGTTAAGGAAATAAAGCACAAGAGATACTTACGAAGCTAAGATTTCAAGGGCAATAAGTTTATCTTTACTGAATGTGAAGCAGTTGAGAATATTAACCATTTTTGATGCTGGAACTGCCACTATTTTCTGATAAGAAAGAAAGAAAAAAAGTGTGTATAAAATAAAGCAGTACAATTGTTTTAAACTCAGAATACAACTCAGTAACAGCTTCATATGGTATATTTCAGTAAAATTTTAATAGCCTCTCCCTCCCGTTGGGAAGGAGACTCTACAGGCTAAATTATGAACAAGCAGCTCCAAAAAACACTCATCCAAAGCAAAGAAATCAGGAGAGTTAACAATAGTTACAAAGGAGTACATCTATTCCTGAGATACACAGGAAAGTAAAAGTCACTTCAGTCAGAAAAGATACCCCAATTAGAAGTATGAAATTTCATAGCTGGAAACCACTGAAGGAGATGAAGAAGAAACTTTGAAGATTTTAAAGGGCAGATTGACTCATCAGTTGAAAAGCAGGTGTCATAAAATTAAAATTACATTAAGAGAGCAAATTTATTCCACAAGATTATGTCACAAGAACTTACATGTTGTAAAGCCTTTATTGCCTTGAGCTGTGGTTCTGCCCAGGAGAAGTATCTCAGTAATTCAACAACCTGCAACAGTAAGACCTCCAATTAATCTTTTAGATATATTAAAAATGTATGCTAACAGCATCAACATGACCTTTCCACTTTTTTAGCACAGTGGTATACTGCTAAAAATTATTTGTATGTCTGTGATGTTTGATTGTCAGTGCCTACCAGCATCTAACCTTCTTTTTATTTCTAAGTAGGCACCTAAAATTCTATTCTGTGAGATGAAGATTTTCAATGGAAATATTTCAAATACTTACTTTTCTACATATATTTGCATATATGCATAACAATGTCACTGTATTAGAATAGGTAAAAAAAAAAAAATCAAGTATCTCTGAAAAAGCTTATCAACAATTAGTATCCCAAACATCATATTCCCAAACATACACCAAAAAAAACCCTCAGGAGAAGAAATAGGAAAAAAAAAATCTACGTATTACAATATTATACATTATTACTACATCTCTATTTAGCCAATATATGAAAAATGATCCTAAATTCCATTACGATAAATTTACACCATTTTCCCAACATAATAGGAATGAAAATGTAGTGATTTTTATGACAAAGCAACTTGGAACTCTTTTTAATAGTGTCATGCTGATATAATAATAAGGAATTAAATCTCCTCAGTTAATAAATATGAAAAGCTAATATGATCAGCCTCAGTATGACTGGACACAATCTGTTTGTATTACTGAATACACAAAAACCATAGATCCCATTAAACCCATGACAGTGTTGACTTTACCTGTTCACTGGAAAAGTATCCATGAACATATTCAATAGCTTTTAATTTGTACTCAGTCAATACAGCCTAAAAGATATAGAAAAAAAAAGATGCTTAATTAGTGACTCAAAAATTATAATTATAGCACAACCATCTGCTAATCTATTAATCTAAAATCTGCCCCTACAAAAAGTGATTCAATTAAACTGCAGCACTTCAAAGTAACAGTATATTCCTTAGGTAGCTGAGAACAGTTAAAAACAGGAAGATGTGATTTACTTCTTCTGTTTAAAAAATACTAATTTTTTTATTTACTTGATTTTGCATATTTTATTGTTGCTTATAACTGAGAGAACATCACTCTCTTTTTGCTCCAATGATTTGCATCAATTTTAAGTTAAACAAGATAATACAGTTGATTATTCAGGCAATCACTTTGTATGGCCCCTGTAAACTAGGTAGCAAAGTATTTTACTTCAGAGAATTTATGAAGAAATTGGACAATGAGTCTATACAGACAGAATTAAATATACAACAAAGCTTGCACCAGAGATGGATACAGTCTTATCATTATCCTTACACATTTTAAATTTTACCATGCAGTCATATAAAACAAACAAAGCACAGTACTTTAACGCAGCATTGGCCTTTTGACTTTGTGACAAGACAGTTTTTTTGATAACCATCCGAGCTGTCTAACAGCCAGGACCTCCTCCCTCTGCTGTACCCAGCTCCCTGTGACAGGTACAAGATGTAAAGAAGACAGCTAACAGCTGAATTCCTGCCCCAAGCTGCTGAAAACTCTGTTCTTCCACAGTTTCCAAGTTCCCCCTCTAATGCTAGATCTTGTGTATTCTCAAACCACCTTTAGCTTTACCCACACACCCACTTCTATCTTTCTCCCAGCAGCCCTAAAATCTACCCTCACCCCTTGTTTTTGTTCCTGCCCCTCCACATAGACAGACAAGGTCTCCAGCACTGCAGCTTGACTGTAAGTGAGTAGCACAGGTGCACAGAAATCCACTCAGATACTGTTTGAGACAACCCTCTTCCTTTCTGTACCTCATTAAGAGACAAACACAGGCACACTGAAGTCACAGGGGAGAAAGAATTTCTCCCTTCATGCTCATTTTTTCTTCTGTCCTTTCCTCCTCTTCATGTGTTTTGGAAAAAAGCAGGGTATGTCATATTTTTTTACGAAAACAAATGTTACTTTTCCTTCTTAAATCAATAACTGAATGACTTTATAACAAGGGTACAGACAGAAAGCACTGCTATGCATGTTTATGGAAGGAAAAAACAAACAAAACTCCCAAAGTTTATTTTTCTAGCAATTGTAAACACATATAGTGAAAAACAGAAGTAAGCTACGCATGAAGACATTTAAATAATTGTTCCTGCTAACTGTGGGACTGAAAATGGAACATGCCAACACAACAAACTTGTAAATCACATGATAAAGAAGCTTCTACCACAGAGCTAGAAACGAAGCCTTAACAAAAACATAGCAACAAAGACAAAAAATGAGCATTTGGACAATGAACGTTACACTGCAACAGCACAACTATTATTAACACAGCACATCCTTAGATCAACAGCAAGTTGGAATACAGGAGTAGAGGCAGATAGCATAGAGGAAACATAATTGCCTAAAATCACATGTCTAAACCCTTTTGTCTGAAGTCTTTAGTAATCACAGAGCGTATTCTGAAGGACTGCACTGCAGTAATATAATTGAAGCATTACTCCCTCCCACCATCAATTATCAGAGAAAGCATTCATGTGCAAGTCGTTCCTCGATTTTTATTTTTTTTTTTGTTCCCAGATTTTCCACACAAATTCATAAGCTGGGAGGGAAGTCCACATCCTGAAATATATTAGACTGTCATGTTTTCAGCTGTTTTATAAAGGAGACTTTATAACCATGACCTTATGCAAAAATATAGTTGTGATAACAAAGACTCACCCCTGGGGCTTCTGTTGCCCAGTTTTATACCTCAATATGGCTTTATACCTCAATATGTTGCAAAATAATACTGCAATTGCAGCCATCACTGCCTCGCTGAAGAGAAACTGAACTGAAACTCAGCTCCAGTACCTGAGTCCAAATAAAGGAAATTTACCTCTCCTAGAAAAACCAACATAACAAAAAGCTCCACTTATTACAAAAATGCCATGGACCGCTGTTCTGCCACGAGGAATCTCACCTAAAACAAGCTCTTCATTGTCACACCAAGACAGCTTCAGCAGGTTAACTGTTCGACTGTGACACTTAAATAACCTCTGCTTAACTGCAACAAAATACATCGTCACAGGTTCCTGCTTCCCAGGCAAAACAAGAAACATTAATCCCAATGGTTCTGATTTTTTCTCTCTCCTTTTCTCCTTCTAGCATTTGGGGAAGTGTGCCACCCACTAACCTCGAGCTTTCCTGTTAAGAGCAGGCCTCTGTGCTGAGAGAAACCAGAGCCCTGTCAGACGCTAGGAAGCCCAGGTTTGTATCTCTGCTCCCCACAGCTAGCAGTATTTTGCTCGGTGAGTTTTTAAACAGGAGATGCAGAAGCACAGCTCAGAGCACGCATCAAAACGCAGGATTTAATCCCAAAGGAAGAAGGTGTGCACACACTCCTGAGCTGCGGGAGATGTGACTTCCAACAAGGACAACAGAGCGCAGCTTAGAAATCAGCGTTCTCAGGTCCTATTTGAGCGCTGTACCTCCTAAATCAGTGTATAAAAGGTGGGTACTTCACACTGTCACCGGTCAGGCCAAGTAAACGCAGCCCTTCTCCCCAGGTAGAGATGCTTGGCTACTTTGTTTTCATCCCTCATCTTCCTTGAAAGTGAAAATGCTGCAGTAACCTTATCCAAGTGCTAATTTCAAATGAGGGCTCAAGATCACCCAGTCCCAACTCCCTCTGCCATGGGCAGGGGCACCTCCCGCTAGACCGGGTTGCCCAAGGCCTTATCCAACCTAGCCTTGAACACTGCCAGGATTGGGGCATCCACCACCTCCCTGGGCAACCTGTTCCAGTGTCACTGCCCTCACAGTAAAGAATTCCTTCCTAATATCTGATCTAAATGGTTCCCCCTTTCAATCTGTAGCTATTACTCCTTGTCCTACAGTCCATCACCAAATGATTAAACTAACACACAAAACGAGCAGTTACCTTCCTAATTTCATCCAGCACGGTTTCAAATGATTTCTTATCCATCTCGATTATTTCATTCAATGCCGACACTTAAACGCGGAGGAAATAACAGTATTAATTTAAAAAAATCCTAAGTGTCTTTAAGCATACAGGAAAAAAGGATTTTAAAAATAAATAAATAAAAAATGCCGGGCATGGAAGGCGGCCCGGGCTGTCCTCGGCTCCGGGGACGGAGCGCTGCCGCCTCTGCAGTGCCGGGCACGGAGACAAAG
>VZRO01000255.1:566992-596372 GCA_013397915.1 Daphoenositta chrysoptera
GGCACTGAGCGGCTTCGCAGCCCCGCCGAGGTAATGCCTGCTCCTTCCAGGCGGCTCCCGGCGGTGTGCTGCGCCCAGGGAAAAGGAATCTATGGGGGAATAACTTCCCACTTGATACTGACAGGTTTTCTCCTTGCTTGATTGCTCTCGGTTTTCCCTCATGATAGCTCGGCCTGTCTGTGCGCAGCTCTGTGCCATCAGTGTGTCCCCTGGTCCCGGCAGGGCGAGCAGCAGAAATGCCAGGTGGCCCTGGGCCTTCAGTGTCCCCCGCGTTACTTCTTAGCTCTGTACTGAGTGCTCTGTTCAATGCTTGCCTTGCAGCAGTGCTTAGTTTCCACTCTTCTGCTGGAAAAATAGAACAAGAAGGTGGAAGATTATATTTTTCCGTTATCGTTTAAAATGTATGCATTGACCCAAGTCTGACTGTTCGTGGTATTTTTCACTTCCTCATTTCCAAGGTGTGGTTTTCCTTCGTGACCTCTATGTATTTCTTATTTTCACCTCTTGAAGTGGCTACTGAATCTGGTGCATTTGGAACCTTCTCTGCTATTTCCCTCCTTTTGGAGTGTCATTTGTAGATAGTAACAGCAACTCTAGTGTAAGAAATTTCTGGGTGTGTGTTTTGCCTTCTAATTCCAGAGCTAACCAATCCAAAGGACTTGATTAGCTAGTTTTCAGTTCGTGGAAGTTTTCCCACTTGCAGTTCAAACCCCTGGCTGCAAGCCTGCTTTTCCTTATTTGTCTTGTTAATTTAAATTGAATAAAGGAATTTATGATGCTTCAGCACACAGTTACTTTCAACTGTTGTTTCCTTTGATCCCACCCTCATGGAATTTGACTACTATATATTTATTTTGAATTTTCAGGTCTTAAAAGCAGAGTACTTCTCTCCTTGGAGGGGAGAGCAACAGATGTACAAGCTGGACATAGGGTGGCCTAAAACTCCAGAACACTTCACTGGCCAAACATTTTGTGTTGCTGTTGACTCTCTCCATGGTTTGGTCTACGTAGGACAAGTGAGTGGGAATACTGTATTTCTCTCTGTGTTGTTCTTGTGTATTTTTGCCTTTAAAGCGTCTGGTTAAGATTAGGATATATATGTGTATGTTTATTTATATATATTTGCATATTTATATATGTGTATGAATAATTATTGAATCAAACTCAGAGAAAATATAAGCAGAGGATGTCTCTGCTACATCTATTTTTAAAAGCAGTTCTGGCACAACATTTATTCATGAGGTTTTTTTTAAAGCATTGAATTTCTGTGGTATGAATGCACGATCCAACTTAACTGAGTTACAGCAGCTTCTTCCCTTAGCTGTAAGATAAAATGTGATTCTGGGGCAACTGAATCTTCCATTCTTTAAGGCCTTGCCCCATGAAATCAAAACCACACAGCTTTTTCAACCAGATAGGGTAACTGGAATTAAATTATTTCCTTTACCTAGTTCAATGTGTGAGTATCTCTAGGCCATGGATAAGACATTCTCTCCATGGGACATGGTAGGAATTTCTTGTATAGCACAGAACTGAGTACTTGAGTGCCATGCAGCTAACAAGCACTGTTGCAGGTTTTCATGTCTGTGTTACACTGGGCATGTTTTTCAGCAGGAACACAAAATCACAATTCAAACTGAAGACCCAGATAGCTGCAGGCAGCTGGCTGCTCTGAAAGCTGGACTCTGTGATGTAAGGTGAAAGTCTAGACTGACTGGAAGGTTTTTAATGCTAAATTTAGACTCTTATCTCTTTTTCCTTTGCTAGCTGGAAAAAGAGTTCTAGTGGAGAACTGTCAGGAGATTTTTACGATTCAGGAAACATTGCAAAAACTTCACAAAGAGGAATTTTAAATTATAAGATTACTTACTGAATATGTTTTCTTGAGAAATTTTTTTGCCTTTTCAGCGGGGAGACAATGTGCCAAAGGTACTTGTATTCTCAGAAGAAGGCTATTTTCTTTATGCCTGGAATGATACAGTTGAAATGCCTCATGGTATCTTTGTATGGAACACTGAAACTGAAAGTTCAGTATGGATCACAGATGTTGGAACAGGTATGCATGGTGGTGATATGACAAATATTAGGTAGGAAAGAAAATGTAATACTGCAGATTTTGGTTTAAACAACTCACTTATTTAAGTCTCTCAAACACTTCTGAGACAGATTTGTGCTTTTCTTGCCATGAACAAACTTCTCGGGTGCTGCACAAAATAGTCTGAAGTTTCATGAGTTCTGCTGTGTGTTTGCTTACAGCTGCTGAGCTCGGTCAGCACTCCTCTGGCACCCAGAACTATCAGGGAAAAAAACCTTCTGGCTAGACCTACATTTAGTGATCCTGGTACAATGGATGAATATTGTTGTAGCCTGTGGATTTACTAGCCCACTGTCATAATCTCATTATAGAATTTTCTCTGTTAGATGTATTAATACCACTTCTGATTATCAGATTTTCTTTTTCAGTCTCTGCAGTCGGTTTTAATACTTATATTTTGTTTTGTTAAGATGTTGTTGCATGGTTTTTTCCTTGATGCAGGGAAGTATGGACACACTGTGAAACAGTATAGCCCTTTGGGTAAACTTATGCAGGTCTTGGGCACACCAGGTAATGCTGGTTCAAGTTTGATTCCCCTGCAATTTGATCAACCAGCAGAGATCTTTGTGGAGGAAACTGGAGAAATCTATGTTGTTGATGGAGATGGAGGAATGAACAACAGATTGCTCAAACTATCAGATGGTATGGAAAAATTTCAATTTGATTTTTGTTAGAAAACATTCAGAGTAAGAGTGGTCAGACAGTTAATGATAGGGTGTCCCAAAGATCATTTGCACTCTCCATTCCTTTAGATTCTCAAAAGCTGATGACTTATGGGCAGTCTGATCTAACTTCAGAGTTGGATTTTTTTATCAAGGCTAGTCCTGCTTTGAGGAGCAGGTTGGACTAGGCAGTGTCTGGAGGACTTTTATACTTAAATTGTTCTGTGATTTTAATTAGCTCGCTCATACTCCTCATTTAGGGCAGTGACTAAGGAGTCTGCACATGCTCACAGCTGGAATAAGTGGAGGAGCTGCTGTTTCTCTGTTGTGCTGTCATAAAGCAGATAGTTTCCTAATACCTAGTTTGCAAAATGGTAAATTGTTAAAAGTAAAAACTTCCAGGTAACAAATGTTAAAAATCAATTTAGGAAACAAATGAATAGCATAATCAGCCAACTTATTTTTTTCCTGTTTTTTTCCTTTTTAATTCAGTGCTTAACAAAACCTTGGAATATAGCTCTTCTATATTAGTGGCTGCCTTTCTGTAGCCATAATCCTGAAACCACTAATAACAATCCAGTAGTCACTGTAATAGTCATGTCTTTTCTCAGATTTATGTATTGGGAGTACTGTGTTTAAACAGTTTAGAAATTTCTCCTTTTACAAATTACCCGAAGTAACTTTGCAAGAGAATGACTTAAAAGCTGGTTTATTTTTTGTTTTCTCACTGTTTTGGTTTTTTTTTAACATTTATTTTTCATGGTGCTCACTGTTCAGACTACAAAGAGATATGGCTGACTGGAACAAATGGGAGCGGCATTGGTCAGTTCCAGATTCCTCACAGTGTAACAGTGGATGCTTTTGGACGGGTAAGGAATAAAGGACATTTTTTTATTTCATCTTTCAACAGACTTGTTTATATGTATTTGAACAAAACAAAATGTATTTCTTTTTTATTGAAACTGTTGGGATCTGTGTCGCTTTATGGGGTTACAGTTTTCGGTGTGATAGTCATGAGCTGAAGTTTCATACTGTAGGTTCTATGGAAGCAGCTGACTCCAAGGTTCACACAAGGATCCTGACCACTTACACTGTCCATGTCCATACAACAACAGACTGCTTCTCCTGCAGTTGCCATTGTGGGACTACAGGAGAACTATGTTATGTAATAAATAAAAGCACTTCTGTTTCTTCACGTAGAAGCAGCAGCCTGCTAGGGCCATCCTGACCTTGAGTAGCAGCTCTTCTCCCACGGGAAAGAGCATACCAAAGGATCAAGTCCAGCCATAAACACCTATGCTTTGACGTACAACCCAGAAAACTGGGCTGTGAATGCGTGTGGGATGAATGATAAGAGCTGGAAACATCGACATTACTCTTCTTGTTTTTGGTGGTTACTTTCTTTCTCCTGCAGGCTGGCTGTGTAGTTGATCCTAAAACTTGTGCACAGAAGAAACGTTTAAAGATGGTCCTGCTAGATAACAAAGTGGTGGTCTGTTACCCTCAATCGCTACACTTCAGGGGGCTTTAATTTCATATTTGGAAATTCCAAGTAAGCTTTAGGTGATAGTAAGGCTCTAGCTAGGTTGTGGACACTACTCTGTTTTACATGCAGCTCGAGGCATTCCAAGAGCCTGCTTCTGCCAGGTGTTAATTGTGGTCTGGCTTTTGGTCTGCTGGTCCTAGAGAGGAATTATGCAGTTGCTTCTTAATCTGTTTCAGGGAAAATAAGATTGCTTCACTAAAACACCACTGGTTGAAGCTAATACTGCTGATGCTGTCTGAATCAGAATAAGAAGTGTATATAAAAATCAATTCTCTGCTAAAACTGGCAGAGTGGAAGAAAAAACAAGAGGAATATGGTCACTTTATGCTGCAGGGTAACCATGAGTTTATTCATTTAAAGACAGCGACTGGGATGAGATATGATTTTACTGCCAACATAGTGTTGATTATCAGTTTAGGTTGAGAAATAATTGTTAATTCGTAAGAAATCTAAGAGAATGCTGTAGTAGTGTTTCATTTAAAAATAGTGATGAAAGATCTAAGGTTATGCTTATTGCTCCCTTTTTGGTGATACTCCAGAAAAGTTATGAAGTTTCCATACCAGACTGATGAGCTGTCAACAGCTAAAACTTCCATGATTGTTGTACAAAAAATGCCTTCACTGGAACTGTCTAATGGTATTCCTAGCTTGCAATGTTTGTGAACCCAGTTAACATAGGGTGGGACAGAGAAAAAACTGGTTAGACAAAACGAGCTAAACATGCTCTAAGTGTCTAAATTGCTCAGTATTTGCAGTAGTATTAGGCATATCAAGAGTGTTTGCAGATCACGATCATGAAATGAGACTACCACTGAAAAAACAAATGCAGCTGACAGACCTTTAGACAGATCTTCAGAGTTTAATAGGAAATATGTCTTTGTTGTGGGGATAAAAATCCTATCAAATATATCCATATAGCCACAAAAATGAGAAGGCACTGATTTCTCTGTTAAAGTAGTATAAAATAATTTGTGTATGTTAACTACAGGCCAGTTTTGGTTTATATCTCGAGGTCAGATCTACTGATTTAGTTTTGAATGGGAAGGTATACATTCTTCCAGGGTACATTCTTCCATTTTTACTACAGGGAACTTTGCTCTTGTAAGAAACAAATGCATTTAATTTGTTCTATTTGTTGACAGCCATGATTTTTCTTAACAGGTATGGGTTGCAGACAGAGGCAACAAGAGAATCCAAGTTTTTGATAAAGTCACGGGAGAATGGCTTGGGTCTTGGAGCGGCTGTTTTTCAGAAGAGGGACCCTATTCTGTCAGGTATTGTTGATCAGTTCTAGAAGCATGCAGTTACATGAATAAGGGGTACTCTTACTGGTGAATTAAAATGTTGATATTTAATGCCTGCTGACAAGGAGTTAACCAGTGTAGTAAGGTGCTGGGTGTCCTAACAAATGCAAAGATCTGCACCTTGATGGGGAAATCCTGGCTTTATAACAAGCCCTGTGGATTTGAGTACAGGAATGGGTGCTTCACTTTAAAGTCATTATGTTAGTAAGCTTACTGTTG
Organism: Daphoenositta chrysoptera; assembly: GCA_013397915.1. NCBI lineage: Eukaryota > Metazoa > Chordata > Aves > Passeriformes > Daphoenositta > Daphoenositta chrysoptera. The sequence continues at coordinate 572,819 of VZRO01000255.1, forward strand.
CAGCTTCTACAGGAATAAAGATTTTCTTGAATGAGTTTTCTGTAGCTTAATGTGTCTCAATTAGCAACCATATGAAGAGCAAGGCTTACAAGTTAATTCTTGATGTCACAATTGCATTTTGTCACTCATAGCCTTCAAAACTGTGACTATTAAAGAGGTTTTGTTTGTGTTAAAATGTGATGTTATATGGAGTTCATAGTTCAAAAATATGTTTGTCTTTCACAGGTTTACTGCTGATTACAAATACCTGATCGTAGCTCAGCTGAACATCAACCGATTGGCAATCTTGGCAGCACCTTCAGTTGGCTCCATTGGGGACTGTGTCATGGTCCACAGTGTCCAGCTGGCTGATGAAACCAAACCACACCTTGTGGATGTAGACATGAGGAGTGGAGCAATCTATGTTGCAGAGATTGGAGCCCAGCAAGTACAAAAATACGTACCCTTAAGCTGATGGTTTCCCACAACTGCCATGGCACAAGCTGTGTGACATATAAAACCTATGACCACATTTCCATGAGTTCTTTATAGCATGTGTTTCCTCAGAGAAGCACAGAACTGCACAAGTGCTCCCAGAACTCTAGAGCTAAGACTCTGTCCTAGCTGTTCTGGAGTTCTGGAGAAGTACTTGGTCTTGAGCTGTTACTTGTTTAAGTAATGATATGGTGGCTTTTACTTTTGTTGCTACCGTAAAATGATAAGCATTTTCATTTTATTATATAAAAATTTACAAACACAACTATTGATCTTAAATGTATGGAGTCAACTTGGGGCTCCTCTATGTAGACTGTGTGTGTTGTTAAATGGTCAAAAATGTCGGAAAGAAGTTTTATAAATTATTTCCTGGGAGAAGAGCACTTCATTTCAATGTTTCTTCACTTTGTTTTTTGAAAGCTTGTCCTGATACTGTTCAACACGGAATATAAGGATGTGTCACAATGTTAAATTAGATGCTGCTGGGTATCAGTGTCAGTACTGATACTGGCATCTGCCTTAGGTGGTTAATGACATAAGTATTGAAATCTGTTTTCAGCTCTAGCTAAAGCCATAAAGTCTGTAATAAGCTTGAGCTAAATTGATATTAGACACTTAAAACTAAATTAAAATATGTGCACAGCAGCCAAGTACTGATTCTTAACTAAATCAGTTCTTAACCTTATTTGATTTATAACAGCGTGAGTCTTCTGTTCCATAAGATTTCATAGTGGAACATATTGAGGTTCAAGTCATGTAAGTTCCTCAAGAAAAACAAATTGCAATTTGCTAGGAAAGTCTTAATCAGCAGTAGGAACTGGGAGACATGTGATTTTCTTCTGATTTAATTGAAGCTCTGTCAGTTAACAGCAAAGCATCTGTTTTAATTTATTTCCAGAATTCAGACTTCATCAACTCCATTAATGTCTAGAGTTAAATTTCTTACACTATATTGTAGCAGATGTCTCTAAGTTCTGTCCTAAAAAATCCAGCCTCTCCATTCCCAGACCAGAGTGGGTCTGCTTTCTTTATATGTTGCTACAAGATTTTAAGTTCACTTTTTAGCATAGAGGGAGCCAAGTATGGGAAAATGGGATGGAGAAGATGGCATGGCAGAAATGAGACAGTGGGTAACTGATTACCATGGTAAAACTGTGGATCCACATTCCATATTTTCTAGTTCTTCAAAACATTTGAGATGATTTTTGCTGTTTCCACACAATTACTCTACCGTGTGGATTATTTTAATGCTAATTACCAGCTAAGAGAGGCATTTTTTTTCTACTTTCTTAGAAAGGGAATATGGGAAATAGAATTGTACTGATGGGACATACCCATTTCAGTGAATGTTATCAAAAGCAAATGCTCCTTAATTTGGTAGGTTTCAACCTATGATCACAAATTTGTGAGTCAGCAGATGGAAAATCTGTCCAGAAAACTCATATTCATACTTTTTCTGGAAAGTAACTCAGCGGTGAAGCCTGACTGCCTGATTTCAGTACTCTTTGAGATTAATGCACTAAATGTGAAAGCTTTGTTGTTGACTACATCCACAACAATAAAGCCAGATCCCACCTGGGGCTGTCCTCACTCAAGCCTTAGAGGCAAAACTTCAAGGTTCACATACACTAGCAAATGTGGTCCATCACTCGTGTGGTCTTGAATGGGAGCTAGTAAGCAATATTTATTTGCTGAAAACGTAGCAGTACTTCCTCTAGACCATGTGGATGTGTCCACACAGTGTGTTGTCTGGCTTTTCTAACTAGTTTTTGACTAGCTCAGGGATCTCTGCTCTGTGTGCAATTTAGCTATTTCTTCTCTACACAAGGTGAATTTATTTTATAAAATTTTACTGTAATATCATGATATTTGAGCATATCTTGATGGTGTAGGGGGTCCAGACATACCCATCTTTCTTCACTACATCCTCTCCTTATTTATTTTTCCTTTGTCACATCCATTTGAAAGTAGAACTACAAGCTCTCTGAAAACATGGTTTTGTGTTCAGTAAAGCAATATACTGCACTTTTGGATGTTGACAAGTAACTTGCTTGTACAATTTTCTGTTTTCTGCACGGATCTGCTCTCAACTCTTTTCCGTGAGCTTTTGTAGCCCTAAGAAATGGGGAGCATCCATCCAGTTTTGTCTGGCTTTACTGAAATAGGCCAAGGTGCCAAAATGTGCCTTGCCACTAGGCATTTGGGTATCTGTGATAACAAGGAACAAGGGATGCTTATTATTAATGAGATGCTTAGACTCTTATTTTATCTCTGTATCTATGAGCAGGCTGAGAAAATGATTTTGTGCACTAACTTGCTAATTCTCTGAATGTTTTCTTATGTATCACCTTGAAGCCGATTTCTGAAAAAATGCATAGTAGGAGAATTTGTTAAAATAAATTGAGAATTTCCCATTATTAAAGTCTTGGGTGCTTTATTTCTATACTAATATAAATACATTCCACTGTAATGGATTTCTCTTCTAAATATAGGGCCCTCAGCACTTAAATAAGGTATTTAATAATTTCTGATAATTTTAATTACATTTAAATGTAATATAAAATTCCATGATATCTTTATGCATCACTATTTCTGTGGCCACTCTCTTTTGTGGTCTAATTTATGTATCAACACAGACACATAAATCTCTCATGTTCTCCTCTGAGTAATTAGTAAAATGGAATGATGAGTTACATAAGTGCCAAGTTTAAAAAAAATATTTAAACTGTATACCCTTATAATGCTAATAAGGAAATTTAAAAGAAACTAACAAAACACTTCGTATACCAAATCAGGTTTTATTTTCAGAAAAGATTTACTGAGCAATCTGTCTAGTTTTTAGAAGACCAAGAAGGGTTCTCTATGGATTAGAAATACTTGCACACGAAAAAAGTAACATACTGCTGTGTTAACTAGACAAGAAAGAAATCTAAGGTGATTGCTAGAACTGCTCAGAAATCTAATTTCAGGTAGTAAGTGCCAGCTTTTAAGAGTGAGCAGTAATCACTGGAGTATTCAAGTAATGGAAATAGAATCACCCTCTATTTTGATGTCTCCAATTCTGCAGGCCTTTTTTTTTTTTTATTATTGATATTTCCTTTGAGTAAGTACCTAGATTGTTAACTGGATGATGTTTCCAGGATGTAGGACCAGGTCACATAGTCCTTTCTCTTCACGGAATCATAGAATGGTTTGGGTTGGAAAAGACCTTTAAGATCATCTGGTTCCAACCCCCCTGCCATAGGCAGGGAACTTTCCACTAGATCCGGTTGCTCAGATCATCCAACCACACCTGGGAGCACTTCCAGGGATGGCACATCCACAACTTCACTGGGAACCTGTGCCAGGGCCTCGTTATTCATGATTTTGTTGTGATGCTCAACAGCCTTTTTTTGTGTGTGTTTTTGTGCTCTCATAGTCAGAAATTTATTAACAATATTTGGCCAAAACAAAAAAAGCCCGAGTCAGGTTTGTGCTATGCAAGATCATCAAACCTCAAGGGGAGGGTACAAAAGTATGTCCATGGCTTGAAGTTCACTGCCTCTGTGAGTAAGTTCACTGCCTTGCAATGGTTATTAACCTTTTACAAGCATTAAGGAGTCAGTTATCTTAGCTGGCACTTAAGTTCTTAACAATTTGCATCCTGAGCAGCCTTCTCAAGCCATCCATCCCCCAGGAGTGTTTGCAATCACTCGAGTTGCCTGTACCCAACGTAGGAGGGCACCAAAGCCCTGCTGATGCTTGCTGGACTCGGTGTGAAGACAGACAGACCTAGCAGCTGGTGCTTCCTGAATGTTTTCAGTAAGTCAACAAAGATAATTAATTGCTCCAGACTTCCTTTCTCTTGTCAAAATGACTGCTTTAAGCATAAGCTGATCATAGAATCATAGTAATTCTGGTTTATTATTACTGGATTTATGTCCATCTTTTATTTCCATGGTTTTCCTAGGAAAAAAATCAGTAATTCAGTGTCCAGAGATAGCTGGATATTGTGAATTGATTCTTGTAGTCCTTACATCCTTGGTTTCAGTGGAATTACTACTGATATGTTGCTTTGGAAACATAGTAATTTATAATAGTATAACTGTAGCAGCATAATTATACCATGAGAGCGATGCCAGTATATTTCCCTGCAGAGGTGACCCTGAGTGAGATTAGAGCTAAGCTTACTTAATCTCATTCACCAATTTTATTCTATCCCTCCTTTCTCACCCTATGTTTAAAAAAATCTTGCTCTGGTTTTGTATTACAATTTTATTCTATTCCTTAGGGAAATTGCATCTTTAAAAATTGTATTTTCTAGCAGTTGCCATAAAAAGGTTAGAACACAGACTTTTCTTCAGGTAAATGATTCAATATATTTGAGTCTTTCAGTGTTCATAAAACATCGAAGTTGTGTTGCTTATATGAAATTTTAAAATAGCAGCATATTAATTTATGCACATAGGATGATTTGTTACTTCTTTAAAGCCAAAGTAACACTGATACGAGTGAGATATGGCATAGACACACTTTATCATAGTATCACATGTTTTGAGTCTGAGGAAACCACATGTAATTGTGTAACTGGATGTGCAAAACAGATGTGAAAAATACTGCCCAGTTACAACAGGAATAAGCCTGGTAATTCAGTCTCAGCTATGGTGGAATCTCTTACAAACAAATTAAGACTTGAGAAATCTCTTGAATAACTGAAGTCTATATATTTAAATTCTTTCTAGTAGTCAATAAACATTATGAAGGGGATGCTTTATTCTGGATTAATTTGTCTTCAACATCCCATGTTCTGTTTTCAGGTAGCTTAGACATTTAATATGGCAATTTTTTTTTCTTATCACCCGTGGAGTCATTTACAGATGATGACTGAGTCATCTCTTGCTCTGCTCCTTATCTAAACTGTATAGATTGGAAAACTTGACTTGCAATGGAAAACTGATAATACTTTAATTTCAAAATGTTTTCCTAGCACTTTTTAATGAAAACAAACAAATCCAGAATGTTTACTGTGCGACAGGAAGTCTGGATATTAGAACTGCCAGCACTAAACCTATCTGTGTGCTGTCCAGGAATAATACTATCTCCCCATGATTTGATGAGGCTGAATTTATTCCTCCTACTAGCTGCCAATATAGTCCTGTCTCTGATAGTTGTCAAAGAATTTGGGTAACTGCGTGGTCAAGGTGTAAAGGTGGAAGAATAGACCAGAATGGATACATATTTTTTTCTGTGTTTGCTGTTGAAGTGCTTAGCAAACTTTTCATGCTGTTAACAATTTTTGACAGGGTCTGAATCAGAAGATCTGGCTGAATTAAAGTGTCTGTAAATGGGTTATTGAAACACTCTGATAAGTTACTAGCAGGTGGTCAGTGCATTAAGGCCATTAAGTATTTTCATGAGATTTCTGAAATACTAACTTGTGCTTAGAACTGCATTAGTAACAGAGGAGAGAAAAAAAATGGCAAACATGGTTCAAGGAAAGAAAAAATTTCCATCACACACACACAAACAAACAAAAACCCGCCACCACACCTGTGTGAGAGATTTCTGTAGAGGTTCAAAAGAATTGATGACCATGACCTTGCCGTTTGACATAAACCACAATGAAAGAGTAGAGGTATTGAATACACAACCATGAAATCTATTACAGGTCTTTGGAAGAATCTCTGAGCATGTTTAGTCAGGATGATCTGACTAACAAAGTTTGCTTAAATCTTAAAAGGGCTTTTAGCAACATCTCATGCCAAGTGTCCAATTGTATGAAATGAAAAAGAAGGGATGATTATGGAAGACTAATTAAAACATTATAAATGAAGTTAAAAAGTAGTTCTGTGCTGGTCAATGTATTGATAAATGTTCTGGAAATGATTTTGGGAAGTCAGGGACAGAATTTACTGACAATACCAAGCTACTAGGCTTGAGAGTAAAGACAAAAGCTGCAAAGAGTTACAGAAGGATATGATGAGATTGAATGACTGGAAAATAAAATTGCAAAAGAATTATAACATTGATAAATATAAAATTAGGTACAATTAGTAAAAAGAAGTCCAATTTTATACACTGTGATAGCTTTAATATATACTGCCATTCAGGAAATTATTCCAGCTCATAAAAGATGGATCTATGAAAATACCAGCTTCCAAACCCAGCAGCAGTCAGGAAACAAAGAGAATAATGGACAGTACTAGGAAAGTACCAGCTGATCAAACAGAAAGCTTTGCAATGCAGTTATGTGAATTCCTAGTGCATGCTCATTTGGAATAGTACGGGCAATTCTGCCTCTCCTTCCCCCTTCTAATCTCAGGAAGGCTAAAGCAGAACTAGAAATAGTAGAGCAGGGGTAGAAAAGTCTGTTAAAGATCCTTGGCTGTATGCAGCTACTGTGTGGGGTATCATCAGCATTTCATCACTCAAGGCCTCTGCATGAACATGCCTGTTCCCTGTAGCTGCTGCTCTAAACTGGTTTGGCTTCAGAACTCGGTGAGGATGTACAGACTGCTGGCATGCCATGGTGGGGTGGAGGATACAGATGGGCAGAGACACGTGGTGTCTGTTACACAGGAGAGGTTAGCTTGAAAAGAACATAAGAGTTTGCAAATATCTAAGCTTTTAGGTACTTTATCAATAGGACACATAGTCACAAAGTCACTTCATTCGTCTTACCGAAAATCAAAAGTTTCAGCAAAAAGATCAGAGTTGCCCTCATTCCAGCCTGATCACCTTTGATGTTCCTCGCAAGGGTCATGCCCTGGCTGCCTGTGCCACCTGTCCACTGTCCCAAAGATGAAAACCACTGTACTCTCTGCACCAGGTACTAAAATATAAAAAAATATTAAAATTTTTGGTAACACATATTTACCATTACCCATGGTCTGACACAAACACAAGGTAGAACAAGCTAATTTTTGTTCAAAGATTGGAGCCCTTGAAAACTGTTTGAATTCAAAAGAAGGTGCTCTTTACAAGTTTTAATGATTTCCAGGCAAGACACAATGCTGATGGTTGTGCTGGTTTATCTCACGTACATTGGTGTAGCTGGAACAAGCAGGCAGAAGATGACCCTTGGCTCCCAAGTGGGGCCCCCTGCTGCAATGTTCATGGCAGTGGGTGATGGCTCTACAGGCAAATACCCATAATTGTCACTACAGGGATGCTGTAAAAGAAAAAGGAATCATATTGGAGGCATATGCTTCAACATGTGTGTAAATCTCAGAGTGGAAATATGCCTTTAATCAATTAAGGAGGAGACCTGGAGGTCAGGGGGAAGGATAGGGGAGGGATTCTACTTAGCAGAGGGGGGGAGAGAGGAGTGATTGTACCTAGCAGAGTCCACACTAGCTCTATAAGGCTTGCCCCATCTTACTTAATGCCCAGTCTAATTTCAGAGCTTTCAGCAATGAAAACTAGAAAATTGTTGTAAGAGCAGGAGAATTTACTATAACTAAGGATTGCCATGATGTGCCTCCAAGCTCTTGCCTCAACAGGGCTTTGTGATGGATGATGCTACCAGATGAAAACAGAAAGAAAGTCTGAATAATCTGTAAGACACCTAATGAGCTGGAGGAGGTAAAAAATTTGGGACGACTTTAAAGGTGGTACCTTTCAATTGATTTGAAAATGCTTGCCAGTGTTCTAACAGGGATGCATGGTGCAGCAGGGAGCTCCTGATTTTCATTTTGCCCTATCTTGTCATAAATGTCCTTATTTCTCATAGACAGTTGAGTCAGGAGGAAGTACAGGCCACAAACAGTATTTATCAAACATCTTTTATTAATTAAACCGTTGATATTAACAGAGTCAAGTTGCTATTTTCCTTATAGTTATGTCTGATGGTGTTTTCCCAGCTCACCCATGTGGATCTACCTCCAGAGCTCACCCAGCTGCAAAGGCTGCCACAGACAGCTCCTACCATGTACTTACCTTCTCTCTGGCCTGCTGCTTTCCATCACAGTTTCTCCATCCTCACACAGGCTTTGGCAGTGCACAAGTCTTCCTTGCACACAGCTCCCCAGCAGTGCACAGGAGAGGACAAATTGCACATCAGGAAGCCCTGACAGCACTGGAGGGGCTTACACTGAAAAAGTCTCTTTTTATTAACCAAGCATTGCAAAGAAAGACACAGCTCATCTAGAAAGGCAGATTTGCTGGCAGTCCAGGAGAGGCCACCTCTAAAGCAGAGCTGGCCACCAGGCAGTCCGAGGATGGTTGCCAGGGGCTGTGAAAGCCATGCAGCTCTGCAGAGCAGTCAGTCCTGCAAGGCTGGAGTGTCACATTGGCTTCTCCCCGTGCCCTTCCTGTTCTGCGTGGAACCAGAGGGCCCTTCTGTCACGACGGCTGCTCTCTGAGCATCACCTTCCTTCTCCAGCAGAGAAAGCAATCACACCCCCGATGTAAAACCTGTAATGATCTGCAGACACAACTTTTGCAAGGAGAAATATTATCTCTTGTTAGCCCAATTAAGGCAGTTTAAAGCTGGGGACAAGCATTTGGGTATGCAAGGCCTTTTGTAACTTTTTTTTTTTTAAAATAAACTTTCTCGCTTGGTATAATAAAGGATATCACCTTCCCCAGCAAATTTCAAGATGATGTAACTAATTTCAGATTGTATGGGCTGCATATTGTATGTATCCTAAACATAAACACACACACACTCAGGTCTACAGATAATATATCACGAGAGGTGTGCAGCAGATGCAGTATATCTATATATATATATGTAATCTAACATTCATACATATGTATGTTATTTTAATCTAATTTTTATTGATCTAGTCTGGGTCTAAGGCATGCTGGGAGAGGAGAATAGTAGCAAATGCTTCTATAATGAAACTGCCTAAGCCACACAGCATCAGCAGTAGTTCCCTGCTGTGTTTGCTCTGTACAGAGACAGCCCATGCCCTGGAGGCCTTCCCCAAGGAAATGGGCTGGTGATAAAGAAAAGCAATATATAATTCAGTAAGACAATCTGAACCCTCCATGCTCTCAAAAGCAGGTCTGGTTTGGTGTGAGGGATTCATTAGATCAGCTCAGGTGTCCCAAGGAATGCTATTGCACCAGTCTAACTCACTGCAATAATTACACTGTATGAGTTTTAATGGATTTTATGACATCCTTAGTTCTCACTCTTCTGCTTGGGAGAAATTTCAGCTGGGATAATAAAGGAATAATAGCTGCTTGACCCAAAATCTTTATCAGAGAAGAAACACTTGCAGCTTGATCTAAAAATCTCAAACCTTATGTTATTTCAAAAGAAAAAAACCAGCACTTGGCACTACACAATACATGAGATAAAAGCCTGTATGTTGCCAAGAGAGCTTGACATAAGCACATTGCAGATAATGAAACAGCGGGAAAATTAATAGAGAGGAAATTACGAGCACCTTTTAAAAAGTTTTATTATAAACATACCTGTTAGCCCATGGAAGAATTTCTTTTTCACTGCAATGTGGTTAGAGGTGAATCCAACTAAACAAAACATTCAAAAATTAAGTGGAACACAGTGGCATTTAATGGAAGTACAAGTCCATGACACAGGCTGGAAATGTATCCTTTTTGCTAGGCAAAGATTTATGCAAGCCTAGTCAAATTGAATGTGGTTCCTGGTGCACACATTTAAAGAGCTAGTACCAGGATAGATCTATCCCTGGGATAGTGGTCTCGAATCCGAAGTGTAAAGTAGGCTCCAAATCAGGAGTGGCAATTGGTAAAATTTAAATGAACACCAGCAGGCCGAGTGATTGATAATCCCACTGCTCATCCCTCGCTAGCCTGTGCCTCCTCGGTGAGGGTGAGTGACAAAACCGGGTACATCCCCTGAAGCGTAATAATTAAATGGGCTGAATCCTGCATGGCTGGGTCTTCAAAATGCAAATACTGCTGCTTTTTTAAATTCAGCAGAGAATTTATTAGCCTTTTATACAGATAATCAGATGCAGTGGGGGAGGGATGAATGGTAAAATTGAAGCAATACTAGCAACCCAGAAACTGTAGGACAAATGGGATTGGGTTGCTTCATTCCTGTCCTGGGATAAGACTATTTTAGCTGATGCAGTTGGTTTAATTGCCTGACCTTAGTTTTTTAAGTGGGTGAAAGCAAGCCTGGAGCCTCTTGTTGTCCCTTATTTTTTTCTTTCTTGCTTGATCTGCAAAGAAAGGGAATGAAACAGAAGTGGAAGCTGACCACACCTCCTCCAGCCTGGAGAGGTCTCCAGGTGCCCAACAAGGGCAGCAACACCCTCACCCACAGACCACCCTGAGGGGGTAGAAGAGAAGAGAGAACAGAACCAGCCCCGGACACTCCTCCTCCCATTTTTTTTTGCAGCTCTTTTACTTGGAGCCCAGTCCTAGATCCCAGCCTCTGGTGAACTGTTCCTCTTCGTCAACAAGGCTCTTGAGGAAACTCCCAGGACTGCAGTGGGCTTACAAAATACGAGCTGAGTCATCGATAAAGCCAGTCATGTCAGCCAGAACCTGCCAACATTCACCTTTTTTTAGACATTTGGGTTTGTTTACTTTTCACCTCTGAAGTTAAACTACTCGGGCTGAAGTCATCCATGCAATGGATTTGCTTTATCTTCTGCTTTAATCAGTGACTCCTAAGAAAGTATATTGTTTTCCACTTATTTAGAAGGATTTTAAAACAGGCAGGAGCTCTAATGCCTTCCTACTAAATATGGCTTTAAATTCAGCAAAGGTCATGTCCTCTGCATGAAATAATTTCCACTTGTTATTCCTGTGGAAAATATGTGGATGTTTGGCTGTGCAATGAGCCTGGAGATGTGCAAGGAACAGGAGGCTGAAGGAGGACCACCCAGCAGAGAACACTAAATGAGACAGGAGGCCCTGGGGAGAAAATAAATAGGTGATCATGTCATTAAAGATTGTAGCCATGATGCATGCGGGGAAAGGGCAGATCTAGAGTTGCACAGATGGCATTAACTCTGACACTTCCTAGGCTTTTGCCTGCTTGAGTTAGTAGACTTTATAAGGTATTAAATGTGCATGTGTGCATGTACAGTATTGTTTTCTGACAATGTCCCTTTAACCTGAAAAACCTGTTTGCAATTCACAATACCTCAACACACAATGCCACTCAATGAAAATAACTGTTTGTTAAGTGATCCCTAAGACATAGCCGAGGAGAAGGTAAAATTACAGTGCAAAGTGGGCTTTCAGTGTTACTGAGAAAGAAAATAATCCATGTCACCAGAGGTGGGCCGCTGCTTTGGATCTTATTCTCTCTTTACAGTTTTCCTTACAGCTATCTCCAATGCTGTTTACAGTGTATGTGTTTAAGTGGGGGGGAGAAAACTGTTCACGAGAAGCCTCAAGAACCCACAACAAAAACATTCTTCTTGGATTGTCAGTTACTTGTTTTTGTTACTTCTGTAATCAGCTCTTTTACTCCTTCTTAGCTTTTAATTTTATTTAGCTGACCTTGCCTGTACACAGATCCACAAATAGAACAAGCCAATCTCCCCTCTCACAGTGTAAGATTCAAAAATTAGTTTTTAATGAAAGATGCTTCCAGTCTTTTTAAAAGAAATAGTAATTTGAGTCACAACAAGGACTATTAAACAATTTCCTGTACTGAGCTACAATAGGTGTTTTCATCTCTACACCTCTTCTAATGGTTCACTATTATTCTTACTGCTTATATATCTTGATGGGTTTTAATATGCTTAAGATGCTTCTCCAGAGTATTTTCCTATATTATGGTGGGCAGAGTTATTGTACGGTTGTTACTTTTGTCTTCCAAGCATCTTATTACCTTATCAATTATGATTTTATGAGTAGTCCTCTCTTGCTAAAATTTGAAAATCAAATAACTTTTCATTTAAAGGAGAACGATTTGATGGTAGTGTCTGCTGGGTTTTAGCTAAAGTAAATCAAAACACATTCAGTGTAGCTGAAATTGTCTTGAAAGCAGAAAGACAGTTGCACTGTGAATCTGTGGGGGTGGAGGTGATGAATTACACTGTGAAAGAAAATGAAAACCAGATGGCACTTGCCAAACACCAACACAGTGCAGCTATGCATAGTGGAGGCATAGCCACGTAGCACTTAGACAAACCTGTTACCTAGATCCTCACCAGGCTGCTGAGCAGAGTGAAGCTCGAGTTTTCCTGAGGTGTCTGGTGACATCGGGGTTTTGTGAGATGAAGACAAGGCAGCAGCTTGGGCTGAATGAGCCCAGGCTTCAGATAAGATGATGGGCGGGCAGTTTGCCAGGACCTCCCCGGCACTGGTGGCTTTGCCCAGAACTGCTGCAGCCTTTGGAACCCACACCAGCGCCTGCAGGGCAGGGAGCTGCTGGCTGCCCTGATAACAGGGCGTGAGGGGGGGTTGAAGTCTGAGCTTGAACAGAGTGGTTTTTTCCCTTTTACAACAGCTCAGGCATCGCTTTGGTGGCCACAAATAGTTTTAAACTCACAACTTCAGTTACGTTATGAATCTAAGCTTGGTGTAGGAGGAATTCTGATTTTATATAGGAGGAGATAAAACTTGTAGGAAAGGTTAAAACACTGACTGCACTGCAACCAGGAATAAAATTGTCACTGACAGCTACAGCAAAACCAGTATTTTCCCCTATGCAAATACATCACATATTTTGTTGTTGCTAATATGACCCCACTCACCAGGACCACAGCAAACAGAAGAAGATACAACCTGGTGATGAGGGACTGACATCACAGTTGGGTTGGTTCTGCTGCACCAGAGCATCCACAGTTTACAAGCTGCAGAGTGCAGCTGCAAGTGAACAGAAGCTTTCTGCTCAGCTAGTTATTGCTTATTAAATGCTGTTGTTTGAATTTCTTTGCAACTTTAAAGTAGATTTTCCAATCAACAGATGAGTCATTCCCCTAATCCTCTTTATTTTGCCAACAGACAAGTAAGAAGACTCAGCTGATACACACCTTGGCATATTGCCATTTTATGATTCAGTCTACTATCATAATTGTTTGTTGTTCTGCTTTGTTTCAGTGAAAATGATGGATTATAATAATTACTTTGCATAGTGTACTTCTCTTTTAGTCCTTAGATCTAGAAAAGGATTTCGATCCATTTTCCTGCAAGTGAACCACAGCAGAGGCATGCCATTTTTATTTAGAGATACCTAGGTTAATCTTTATCATCAACATCTCTTATTAGCAGCATTAAAGAGGAAAATCAATTCTCAAGAAAATTCTTCTGGGCACTTTCCTATCAGTAAAAGGTCATGGCACTGCAGAGTTCAAGCCTCATCATCTCTACATGACTATTTTTGCTGGGTTTGTTCCAGTTAAAATATCTTGTGAAATGGTCATATGAGTGCTTTATGATTTAATTCAGAAATTTATAGAAGATTCCCTTTGGCTAGAATTTTCCACCCTGCAGCTGAGATGCAGTAAGTGCCAATGTGCCTGGGGCAAAGGAAAGGACAAATTTTAACTGGAGATGCTAAAAGCTTGTGTAGATATGCATTTTTAGGGGTTCTGCCCTGCTGGGGCACCATGCATGAAAAGGTGAAAACGTTTTGATCCCTTAAACGTTGCAAAATCGACCCCTCCTTCAGCTTGGGTGAATGTAGCATGTCACAACACAGAAAGCTTCTCTGTGGGAAAGTTTCCAGATGAGATCTCTCATCCACCACATTGTGAAGGCAAGGGTCTAATTAGATCTATTAGCTGTTTTTCTTGCAAAACCCACCTGCGAGTTGGTGCTGAGCTGAGATGTGCAGCTTCTGGCCACAGCCCTGATTTATAACTGTCTATTTCTCTCCATGGGAAAAAATGTTTGGTCTTTTCCCTGGGCAGCTGGATGAGGGTCTGAACTCCAGTATCTCAGGTTGAAAGGCTGGATAGCAAAGACTATGTTCATTCTATTAAAAATAACAAAACAGAGGGTTTGGTTCCTATCCCTGAGTGACATGGACTGTCTCACATCCGCACAGCCCGGGACATGCTCCTCCTGTAGCACTCCCACCCCATCCTCTCTCTGGATGTCCTCTGGCACCCAGCTGGTGCCCCTTCAGCAACAGCATTATGAGTTAGAGGGCTGGGGAACTTTACCTTGTTTTCTTTTTTCTGAAATAATCTAGGGTTTGCTCTGCAACGCTGAACTTCAAGAACCTCTAAGTGGATGTTTTATTCACACCAGTGTGTGGCACGAGCACACACACCAATGATTGACGGTCAGGTTCACTCGTGGTGCCTTCTGGCAGGAGCTGCTGAGACAAGACCCTGCCCAGAAGCACTCCTGAGCTCTCCCTTAGAAAACATTCATTGGAGTGGTCAGGTCAGCCTCTGAGCACACTAAAAATTCAGCAGAGAAGAGCTGGGGACCAGTGCTCAGCCCCACCTCCTGCCCCACATTTGTTTAGCAGTACTAACATAGCAGGAGTCAGCACCTTATTTTCGCCAAAACAGTACTACCAAATGAGCAGAAAAGGAATGACATGAGTCAAATTCAACATTGCACGCAGTCATTCCCTGCCAGGAAGCAAACGTTCCAATCAAACAGTTTAATCCAGATCAGAAATATATATATAAATCTGGCAGAGAAGGAATCTTAAGTCTCTCAAGTCAAACTGCCTCCTGGGACTTCTCCTGGGAAAGTCAGCTCATGCCCCACCTCCCACTCAAGGTCCCATCCAGAATTATGGCTTCCTCTTATGCAAAACACCCAAAGTTTTTGGCAGAATATTTAAAAATCAGTACTGCAGCACAATCATGGAAATTCCTCTCTTTTTAATGGGATTTTCTGCCTGGCTAATAAGCAAATTTTCTTTTAAATGAACGCTGCCTCTGAGTTTATTCTCCTGCTGGATTCCAGCCCAGCTGACAGAGACAAAAACTCCAGAGAAGTTTTGTTCTCTCTGACAATGATCATGCTGTTAAGTGATGTGTAATGGTTATTTATTTATTTATTTTTGCTTACTGACTTGCCATACTTAATCTCTGTTGTATTGCTGCCTGCTGTCTCTCCCCATTGGTTTAAAAGGAATGTTGCACTTTGGGTCGTTTTTTCCTCACAGTACTTTAGCCACCCAAATCTCTTGGTGGTGGTGTCTCCTGTTTTCTAGCACGGGGGATACTCTTCTGCCATAATCATCCTTTATCTGTCTTAGGGTTGACTCTTGCAGTCCTTTTTCCCTAGAGGTGAGGGAGTGGACAGACAAATGCAGCCAACAATAAATGAAAGCAGCAGGGCTGCATACCCCAGCAGGGTAAAATGCTGACTTAACCAGCACTGCTTTGGGCAGTCACAGTTTCTTCCCAGTTACCTTACTGGTCACAATCTCTACAGGTCACTGCTATGCTCTGTAGTTACAAGCTTCTCAGACAAAGAGTTATACATTTTAATTCATCTGTGAGGCTACCAGCACAGCTGCAGTGCTTCTGAACGTAGATGATAATTCATTCTGGCACTGTGCTGTGCTGTGCTAATATGAAATCGCAGTGCTGATTTTGTTTATTTGTTTTGTGTAAGGAGATTGATGCTAAATTTCCCCCTGCAAATCCAACAGGATCATTGTGGTTTAAGATAATTGCATAGCTTAGCATAGTTGTAAAACTGCAGTTGATTCTGGCACTGGGAGCCTGCCTTTGATGTGTCTTAGGTTCATCTCCTGGAATGGAGTACCAGTTTGTCCCAGGATCCATCACTTATTTATTTAAATCTAAAATAATCAAGATCAGTTCCCAAGGCCCTATGGAACTGCCATAATAAATTACGCAAAAATACTGTCAAGTTAAGCCTCAGCAATTCAGCCAACTATCTACCTCCACTGTCAGCTGGAATGCATGTCTCTGCCTCCTCTGAAAACCCTCTAACATAAATGCCTTTTGCAGTGTGCCTGGAAAGTCAGCAACTTTGGTATCTACAAAAGAAACAGAGGAAAAATTTCCAGAACCATTAAATGTAACACTTGGCAAGTGCTGTGTTTTTCCCAGTTACTGGGAGCTCCTGAGGAAAAGCCATTTCTTGGTGTTGCAGGCCCAGTCCAGAGAACACTTTACTGTGCACACAAAACTGAGTGTGTGACAGGACAAGACACTCTTAATCCAAATACAGAGAGTAAGGAAAACTGCAAGAGATGACCACAGATATATTCTTTCTGCCTTCCCAGGAAAACACCATAAACTTCAAGAAGCACTGACCACAGCTCCTGAGGTGTCAGTATCTTATCTCTGTACTGGGTCAGTGTGGCAAGGTTTTGGTGGTGGGGGGTGCTACACAGGTGGCAACTGTGAGAAGCTGCCAGAAGCTTCCCCATATTCAACAGAGCTGATGCCAGCTGGCCCCAAGATGGACCTGCTGCTGGCCAAGGCCATCAGATAGTGCCTCTGGAATAACAGAGCTAAGGCAAAACAACACAGCAACTGCAGCTGGAGAGAGGAGTGAGAATATGTGAGAGAAACAGCCCCGCAGACACCAAGGTCAGTGGAGAAGGAGGGGGAAAAGGTGCTCCAGGTGCCAGAGCAGAGATTCCCCTGCAGCCTGTGATGAAGACCATGGTGGGGCAGCTGTGGCCCTGCAACCCACAGGGGTCCACAGTGGAGCAGGAATCGCCCTGCAGCCCATAGAGATGCGTGATGAGCTGTCTGCAACCCCCATTCCCTGTCTTCCTGCACTGTGGTGGGGGAGAAGGTAGAGAATTCAGGAGGGAAATTAAACCCAGGAAGAAGGGAGGGGTGGGGGGAAGTTGTTGTAAGATTTGGTTCTATTTCTCATTATTGTACTTAGATTTAATTGTCAATAAACTGAACTAATTCCCCCAAGTAGAGTCTTTTTTGCCCACTATGGTAACTGGTAACTCTCCCTGCCCTTATCTCGACCCACAAGCCTTTTTTTTTTTAATATTCTCTCCCCTGCCCAGCTCAGTAGGGGAGTGACTGAGCATTTTGGTGGGCACCTGGCACCCAGCCAGGGTTAACCCACCACATATTCCCAAATATTCTGCCTGGATTTCAGTTGTTGAGCTGCATGAGGCATGTTTACCAGCATCTAACCCTGAGGTAGCCATCACGTGGATCACATTGTCAGTGTTTGTGCCCAAGAGGGAAGGCTGTGTCTGTCTCATGAGACACATATTATGAAAACTGGCTAAGAAGAATGCTAGCAAAGGAAGAAGAAAATGATAAATAAAGTAGGCTTAAAATAGTGAAATTATTTAAACTATTACTTTCACTGTAGAAGCTCTAAACTCTTCACTTTTTTCCCTAAAGCCTACGTCCCTGGTATCTCCTGAGTAACTCTAGTATATCCTATTTCTTCCTACTCTTGTCAGTACTGTGGCAAAAAGGTCAACTGTCACAAAATGCTATTAAATTCCTTTAGCCTCCAAAATGCTTGGCTGCATCTAGTCTGCCTGTTGGCACTGCTCTTTGTGATGCAGGAACTCCTGTACTCATGAATTGTCTGGAAAAATGCTTGTGGGCCCATTTCAAAACCATGCCAACAACTTTCTGCAAAAATGCAAAACAATTTGGGTGATTTTGGTTGCATGAAGCACCTTCTGCAATCAACAGAGATCAACAGACCGTGTGCAGCCAAGGATGCCACCCAACCAAAAAAGCTCTTGACTCAGGGGACTCAAGACCTGCAGCTGAGTCTCAGCCTGTTTTCCATATGTATCTCTGGTCTGCACAATGCCTGTGCCTTGGGATGGATTCTACAAAAAGTCCTGGCTGACTATGGGGCCCAGTACAAAGTGGAAATAAAGCACCTTTCTGAAATCTTGTTCCTAAACACAAAAAAGGCAAGTGTAATGGAAACTTGAGAGAAAGGAGGGTAGACTTCAGCTAGATCACTAAGTCCCATTTTTACAGATCTCACCTCTAGACCTTACAATACCAAACAGAGCCAAGCACAAGCCAAGTAGAAACACTTTCAATTATAAAGGAGTTATACTTTCTTTGCAAATCATCCTTAGCCAAGGCCACATCCCTAATGGGTTCTGTTTTTCAGCGTTTCAGTAAAGAGGCAGCCTCATGGGAATGCTAAACACCCTGGGACCAATATTAAATATTGTGTGATATTGGAAGGTCACTTACCCTCTTCAGTATTTTCTGAATGAAAGACTCCTTAGAATGGGGAAAAGTAAAAGCCTGTAGGATCACTTTGTAGACATCCTGTTAACTGAGGCTGTATCTTGAGATTGTCAACATGGCATTGCTGAAGTTTGTAAAACAACTCAGCTTTCAAAACTTGCAAGACTACTAAAAGATTATTCAAGGATCAGGAAGCACAATCCAGGAACTGAAGTGGAAGAGTCTGTAACTGGTTTTGATGCAATTACCAGCATGCACAATTAAATCATACAGGTACATGCTGTATGTTTCACCAAAGTTGTGTTTAAGCTTCTTTTCTTATTGAAAGGCAGTTATTTCAATGAGGTGAAAGGCCCACCTTTTGCACAGGTGAATGCAGTTTAGATATGTTCATAGGTAAAGCAGCCACAGCAGCTGGAGGATTAATTAAACGTTTGCCTAACTACGTAAACAGACAGTGATATATCTTCATAGCATCTGGCAGCTTAACCATTCGCTAGGTGTCCTGTAATTAGCATGCTGATGAATTTAATAGAATACTGTTCTAATGTAGTGCCAGATGGTCCTTCTGACTTACAAGGGGAATGACAATCTCTGTCATGTTTACTTCAAGGGTAGCAGAACAACCAAAAAGATCCTTCTTAGACTACAACACTGATGATGTAAGAAGTTATGTTTGCTGTCCTCAGAAAGCAATGGCTTTAAGCATTGCTGTATGAAGTAAGCACGGCTCAGGAACTTCATATGAAAAGTTTGCTTGGCTTTTCTCATTTTTTTCTGCTATTTGGTAAAGACATTAGCTTGCTTGCTGTGTTTGCAGAAGAACTTTGTGTAAGACAAATAAGCACCAATCCCAAGGTACTGTGGAACAGGAGGAGGTGGAGGATATTGAGTAGTGCTCAGAGAGGTCTGCTTTGCAGCAAGACCTGTGAGATGACCCCTGGCCACGTCAGTGGACCTTTAACTTAGTCCAAACATTACACAAGTGACTCTTTGCTGTAGCTCCATTCATTAGAAAAATTAACTTTCACAAAGCAACTAGTGAAATAGCAAGGAAAATAAAATGAGGAATTATCCATGGAAGAGAAACTAAAAGACAGAGATGGAGACATATTTGCTGTCAATAAGTAAAGACAATTATTATGTAGCCAGCAGAGAATTTCAATAAATTTCAGTATCATTCTGGAGTTTATAACACACTTTAGTGGAATTAGTAGTCAGACTACAGCAATCTTATTATCAAAGGATGTCTTGTAACTAAGAACCTCTGGGAGAAGATACCATGCATGACAGATAAATCTCAGTGGTTCTTTCATTTTGAAGCTGGCTGCTAGGCCAAAGTCTCCTTCCTGACAACTATTGATCATGTTCCAGCTGAGCTCCAGCTAACATTCTGAACATTAAAACTTGCTGACTGGTTTTTACTCAGCATATCTCTGTTCAATCCTGTTCTCTTAAATAACAAATTATACTGTCAAAATGTCAGTGTAGGGACTCTGTACAGACTACTATCTTATCAGCATAAGCAACACGCTTCACACTAATATCCTAAATCCCCTGCTACAGAGAAAAATTACTTTTAACTTCAGGACCTTCCTAACTGTACCTAGACTGATGGAGATCTCAAACTACTTTTATGGGCTCCTGCAGTGATTCTGACTTAAAGACCATTGCACAGTGAGGATCAGTGATCCATGTAACAGTGCACCTGTAGAGGCACAAGGCCGTGCTGTGCTGCGCACCAACAGCATCACCTTCAGGCCTGTGCCGTGCTGCACTTCTGCCTCGGTGCAGGGCAGATTCGGTCGGGTGATGGTGACAGAGGAGCCTGTGGGCAGCTCCCACTCCATGCCAGCGATTATGCACCTGCCTGGCCTTGCCTTTATCTCACAGTGCACCAAGAAGTTCTCATGTGAACATCCTCTCTGTTTGACAGTAGATATGACGAATGGAGTTGTTTTCTTGTAAGAAAATCCTATAAAAGCTTGAATGACCAGAATGGACTAATCCTTCCTTCTGATGTGGTCTGCAGGGAATGCTGCTACTCTCCAGTGCTGCACAACACGGGATTCCCAGCATCTAAAGGGATGTAAGTTTAACTCTACTGTTCTCCTTCTTTACACTGTTAACTTCTATAAGTCTTATTTTAAATGATGCTTTACAGAATCCAGGTGCCTTTCTTACTGGGATCGTAACCCCCGTGTGCACACCCCTTGTTGCAGCCGGCGGTTCCCAGTTAGAAAAGCCTCTCTGGAGAAAGGATCCTGGGGGAAGGGAAGCCCGGGAGGGTACGTGCCTGACTGCCCAGGGTGCAGCAGCGGGCGGGCTGCAAGGCGAGTCGCCCCGGTGGCTCCCGCCGTGGCCAGGGACAGCACGGAGGGGCTGCCTGGACGCCTCCCGCGGCTGAAGTACTGGGGTGTCCCAGCAGGAATGGGACAGGGNTCCTGCCCCGGCGCCGCCTCTGCCCCCGGCCGGGTCGGGCTGGGGCGACCCCGCCCGCCCGGTGCTCGAGAGGGGCGCGGCGAAGGGACCGGCGCTCACAGGCTCCGNGAAGGGAAAGCCGGGGGACGCTTGCCCTGCGTTTGCCTGTGTGTGAAGCGGGGCCGTCCCGCGCAGCCGGCGGGCAGCGAGNAGGATATTCGACGGGATATTGCTGTGCCAGGCGGCGGGGCAGGGGGAACCCCAGTGCATGGAACCCCATGCCACTACCCCAAGAATGAGCGGATAATTGCGCACTTGCTGGGGCTGGCAGGGTGGGAGGGTCGTAGGCAAGGATGTCATGCGGGACTGTGTCAAACGATTTGCATCAATCCAGGCAGACGAGCTTATTTTCTCTGCCCCGCCCTCCAACGCTGTAGCCCCGGCACAGAAGGTCACCAAGTTTGTCAGGCATGATTTGCCCTTAGTAAAGCCATGGCGGCTGTTACCAATCACCTCTTTGTTTTCCATGTGCCTTAGGATAATTTCCAGGAAAATCTGCTCCATGATCTTGCCTGGCGCAGATGTGAGACTGACTGGTCTGTAGTTCCCCGCGTCTTCGGCTTTCCCGTTTTTAAAAATGGGGGTTCTATTTCCGTTTTCCCAGTCATTGGTGTCTTGGTTTCAGACAATTTAAAGGAGCACCCTCTGGAATGAGTTGTTTCCCTTTATAGGAGATTATATATGAACATACCTGAATTGCATTCACCTGTGGGAAAGGTGGCCCGGTTGTTGTCATCTTCAGGCTAGTTCGTGATGACTTCCAAGATCCCAGGGCAATTTGCATTTCCTATTCGAACTTGTTGTGTAATGAGGGCAATCCATGTACTCCAGGTAGCACTGGTGGCATGACAGGTTGCAGGGACTTTTCCTTTAAACATCCGGCCCAGCACTGGTAGTCAGGGTGCCAGAAGCAGCTGTGCTTCAGTGCCAATCACTTCTGAGGGAGCTTGAACCCCTTCATAGGCTGCAAGAATCTCTTTCCGGGGTGTAGCTGGGGTATACAGATTCTCTGTATACCTGACTGCAAAACCCAAGAGGTCATCCTTGAGTCTCCCCAGGTACCTTCTACCAGAGGCTCCAGAGTACGTTACTCACATCCTGTCCTGCCTGGCCCTAGGGCTACTGCGTGAACAGTTTTTTGTTTGATCTGTTCAAAAGCTTACTGGTTTTCTTCTGTGTCACAAGGTAGAGAGAGCTTACAATCTGGTTGTATTCTGAGATGTGCATCCTCCAAAAAACCATGGTGCCTAGGAAAGCCTGTGTTTTATTCTTGCTGGTCAGTGAGGACATGGTAGCTATCTTATTAATCACCTCTGTTGGAATCTGTTGACAGCTGTCTTGCCACTTCACTCCTAGGAACTGAATTTCCTGGGCAGGTCCCTTGACGTTATTTTGTTTAATGACAAAAACAGCTTTCAGGACAATCTGAATTATTTTTTCCCCTTTCTCAAAAACACCTTCTGCTGTGTTGCCCCATACAATGAAGTCATTGATAAACTGCAAGTGTTCTGGAACCTCATGCTTTTCAGTGCAGTCTGGATCAGTCCATAGAAAATGGTGGGACTGTGCTTCCACCCCGATGCAGTCAATTCCAAGTATGCTGCACGCCCCTCCAAGTGACAGCAAACTGTGGCCTGCACTCTGCTGCTAGAAGAATAGAGAAAAATGAATTTGCACTGTCAAGAGTGGGGTCCCATTTTGCTGCCTTGGACTCCAGTTCATGCTGAAGTTCCAGCATGTCTGTCACGGCAGCACTCAGAGATGGTGTGACTTCATTCAGAATCACACAATCAACTAGGCTGGCAAGGACCTCTGAGAACACCAAGTTCAACCCATGACCTAACACCACCTTCTCAACCAGACCATGGCACTGAGTGCCACATCCAGTAATTTCTTAAACACCTCCAGGGACAGTGACTCTAACACCTCTCTGGACAGCATATTCCAATGCCCCCTTTCTGTGAAGAACTTCTTCCTAATGTCCAGCCTAAACCTCCTCCCCTGGCACAGCTTAAATCTGTCCTGTCCTGGTTGTCCTGTCACTGGTCGCCTGGTAGAAAAGACCAACCCCCTCCTGGCCCCACCCTCCTTTCAGGCAGTTGTAGAGAGTGATAAGGTCTCCCCTGAGCCTCCTCCTCTACAGGCTAAACAACCCTGGCTTCCTTAGCCACTCTTCCTAGAACTTGTGCTCCAGTCCCTTCCCCAGCTCTGTTGCCCTTCTCTGGACACGCTCCAGCATCTCAACATCCTTCCTAAATTGGGGGCCCAGAACTAGACACAGTACTCAAGGTGCAGCCTCACTGTTGCCAAGTACAAGGGAAGAGTCACTTCCCTAGGCCTGCTGGCCACACTACGTCCTGATATACACTGACTTTCTCAGCTGCTTCCCATGTGTAGTACAGGGACCTTATCTCCTCCTGCTGTATGTAGGGGTTTTGTTTGGGCAGGACCAGGGAGGTTTGCAGATCCCCTCGTGTTAACCAGCCAGGTGGCTTCTGCTCAATTTGCATCCCAATCCTTCCATGCCNTACGTCCTGATATACACTGACTTTCTCAGCTGCTTCCCA
>VZRO01000256.1:0-27178 GCA_013397915.1 Daphoenositta chrysoptera
ATATATACACAATGAAACCTTACGCATAGTTCTCACTTAAAAATTAGGTCTTCTCGTGGAACGCAACAGGTTTCCCCATCTTTCTGCATTACTCACCAAGTGTAACCAGGTCCTTGAGGAAAAACAATCCCACGGATGTGTTTGCCTTTGTCTGAGGTGGGATTAATCCAGTCTTTCCTAACATACCTTTTAAGTGAACCACAGGGACTTTCTGTCCATCCACTGTGTGCAAGGGTTCAGACTGGGTGGGACGAGCTCGACTGATGGAGCCTCTTGTGTTGACCATCCAGGTGGCCTTTGCTAAATTTAGTTTCCAATTTTTGAAGGTCCAACCACCAAGTGCTTTCAAGGTTGTCTTAAGTAGTCTGTTGCACCATTCAGCTTTCCTGGCAGCAGGTGCATGGTAGGGGATATGATATATCCATTTGATTCCATGTTCTCAGGCCCAAGTGCTTATGAGGTTATTCTTGAAATGTGTCCCATTGTCCGAGTCGATTCTCTCAGGGGTGCCATGTCTCCACAGGACTTGCTTTTCCAGGCCCAGGATGGTGTTCCAGGCAGTAGCATGAGGCACAGCATAGGTCTTCCACCATCCTGTGGTTGCTTCCACCATGGTCAGCACGTACTGCTTGCCTTGGTGGGTTTGGGGAACGATGATGTAGTCAATTTGCCAGGTTTCCCCATACCTGTACTTCGACCATCGTCCACCGTACCACAGAGGCTTCACCCACTTGGCCTGTTTGATTGCAGTGCAGGTCTCGCAGCTGTGGATGACCTGTGAGATGCTGTCCATAGTTAGGTCCACCCCTCAGTCACATGCCCATCAGTACGTTGCATCTCGTCCCTGATGACCAGAGGCGTCATGGGCCCAACAAGCTAGGAATAATTCTCCCTTGTGCTGCCAGTCCATATCTACCTGTGATACTTTCACCTTGGCAGCTTGGTCCACCTGCTTGTTGTTATGATGTTCTTCATGAGTCCAACTCTTGGGTATGTACGCATCCACGTGTCGAACCTTCACAGTTAACCATTTCTACACAAGCGGCGATGTCCTGCCAAATCTCAGCAGCCCAGAGGGGTTTCCCTCTGCGCTGCCGGTTGACCTTTCTCCAGCTATGCAGCCAGCCCCACAGAGCATTAGCTACCATCCATGAGACAGTGTAGAAATAGAGCCTCAGCCACTTCTCTCGTTCAGCAATATCCAAAGCCAGCTGGACGGCTTTAAGCTCTGCGACCTGACTCGACCCACCTTGTCTCTCAGTAGCTTGTGCAACTCATCATGTGGGGCTCCATACTGCAGCTTTCCATTTCCGGTTATTGTCTATAATTCGGCAGGGCCCATCAGTGAAGAGGGCATATCATCTTTCGCTCTCCGGTAGCTTTTTATATGGTGGGGCTCCCTTGGCACATGTCACTTGCTCCTCCTCTTCTTCAGAAGATAATCCAAAAGTCTCACCTTCCGCACAGTTTGTTTTAATTTCCAGAATCCCAGGGCAATTTGGGTTTCCAATACAAGCACACTGCGTGATAAGGGCAATCCATTTGCTCCATATGGTGTCGGTGGCGTGGTGCATGGAAGGAACCTTTCCCTTGAACATCAAACCCAGCACTGGTAGTCAGGGTGCCAGAAGCAGCTGTGCTTCGGTGCCAATTACTTCTGAGGCAGCTTGAACTCCTTCACAGGCGGCCAAGATTTCCTACTCTGTGGGAGTGTAGTTGGGTTCAGACCCTCTGTAGCTTCGGCTCCAGAATCCCAGTGGTCGGCCCCGAGTCTCATCAGGCACCTTCTGCCAAAGGCTCCAGAACAGACCATGGCTCCTGGCTGCAGAGTAGAGCACCTTCTTCACCTCTGGTCCCGTCCTGACTGGGCCAAGGGCTACCGCATGAGCGATCTCCTGCTTGATCTGGGTGAAGGATTGCTGCTGTTCAGGCCCCAGTGGAAATTGTTCTTCTTGCAGGTAACCAGGTAGAGAGGGCTCACAATCTGGCTGTACTCAGGAATGTGCATAGGAACTGGATCTCTTGGGCAGGTCCCTTGACTTTGCTCTTTTTGATGGCAAAGCCGGCTTTCAGGAGAATCTGGATGATCATCTCTCCTTTCTCAAATACTTCCATTGCTGTGTTCCCCCACACAATGATGTCGTTGATATATTGCAGATGTTCTGGAGCCTCACCCTTTTCTAGTGCAGTCTGTATCAGTCCATGGTAGATGGTGGGACTGTGCTTCCACCCCTGGGGCAGCCAGTTCCAGGTGTACTGTACTCCCCTCCAGGTGAAGGGGTTCTGAAGCCCAGAAATGTCCTTTTGGGGCCTGCACTCTGCTGCCAGATGGATGGAGAAAAAGGCGTTTGCAATATCAGTGGTCACATACCACTTTGCTGCCTTGGATTCCAGCTCATACTGAAGCTCCAGCATGTCTGGCACGGCAGCACTCAGTGGCGGCATGACTTCATTGAGGCCACGGTAATCAACCGTCAGTCTCCATTCTCCACTGGACTTGTGCACTGGCCATATGGGACTGTTAAAGGGTGAATGGGCCTTGCTGACCACCCCTTGGCTCTCCAGCTCACGAATCATCTTATGGATGGCGACCACAGAGTCTCTGTCAGTGCGGTATTGTCGACGGTGCACTGTTGCTGTGGCGATCAGTACCTGTTGTTCTTCAACTCTCAGTAGTCCCACAGCAGAGGGGTTGTCTGAGAGACCAGGCAAAGTACTCAGTTGTCTGATGCCTTCTGTGTTTAGAGCAGCTATCCCAAAAGCCCAGAAATGTCCTTTTAGGTCTTTGAAATACCCATTTCTGAGATAGTCTATGCCGAGGATGCATGGGGCCTCTGGACCAGTCACGATGAGGTGTTTTTGCCACTCATTCCCAGTTCAACTCACTTCAGCTTCTGGTACAGTCCAGTGCTGGGATCATCCTGTCACCCCAGAAAGAGAAATGGGTTCCGCTCCCACGTACCTTGATGGCATCAGAGTACATTGCGTGCTGGTGTCAACCAAAGGCATATACCTTTGTGGGTCAGACGTGCCAGGCCATTGGATCCACACAATCCAATAGATCTGGTTGTCCCTTTCCTCTACCTGGCTAGAGGCAGGGCCCCTCTAATCCTTGTCATGGTACACATTGCTCCACTCCAGTGAATATGCTCCTTAGGTCCCTTCAAGAGGATCAGTCATATTATCATTCCTTTACCTTCTGGTGTTCTGTCCACAAGAGACCACAGCAGTATTGACCCTGGATGAACTTCTTGTGGTAGACAGTCCTCTTTTCAATTCACATACCTGGGCTGCTAAGGAGGAGGTGGGTCTTCCATCCCACTTCCTCAGGTCTTCTCCATGCTCCTGAAGGAAAAACCAGACGTCATCTCGCGGAGCATATCTTCTCTCTCTGGCCGGCAGATTCCTGCTCCTAATGGCAGAGATTCTTGTTGGTTCTGAAGAGCTGTGGTAAATTCCTTCCCAAAGTTCCTTTCCCAGTTTCTGATGGCCCTCTTCAATCAAGCTCTGGACTTGCTCAACCAACCTTGTTTCCATGGACGAGACATGGGTGAGAAACGGGGTGGTGACAGTGTCCTCGTAAATTCTTAGTTTGTTGACCAAGACGCCCACCCTGTCCTCACCTTCCATCCATTGCAGCGTTACCAGGTAACGGGAGTACATCTCTGGTCCAAGCCGTGTGAATCTCAACCACATCTGTGACATGCACTGGACACCATCTGGGCTCTTAGGAAATCTCTCGTCTTCTGAGAAAATGATCTCCAGCACAGCCAGTTCCCTCAGGCATCGGATACCTTGTTCCATTGTGCTCCATTTTCCTTGGTGCAACTGGAGGTCTTCTTCTACCTTCTACAAAGGTGTCCCTTACACTTGTCAGCAGTCGCTGCCAGAGGCTGAGAGTTTCTTGGGTTCTCCCTATCCCTTGGTCAATGACCACATCCCGGGACAGGGATCTCAGTTGCCTGGCCTCACTTCCATCCACAATGGTGTCGTTGGCTGCAGCATCCCAGATGCCGAGCAGCCAGGTCAGGATGGACTCGTTTGTCTGGCGGGTGAATTCCCTCCGCAGGTCACGCAGCTCACCTAGAGATAGAGAGCGAGTGATGATCTCTGGCTCTGTCTCTTCTGCTGTGTGCGAAGGTCTTGCCGCACCCTTGTCAGTCACTATGCGGGCTGATTTGCTTTTGATTTCTTCTTCTGAACGGGGGCAACTGCTACTGGTTTAGGTTGTTCTGGTTCGGTGACGGTTTGTGTGGAGATGCTGACAGTGCTTTTGGTTTCTTTGTCCTCTGTGAAAGTCTGTGTAGACGTGGATGCTGTTCCTTTGCTTTTGCTTCCTTTCTCCTCTGTGACATGGTGCCTGTTCCTTTGCTGCTTTCCTTCTTTTCGTTCTAAGGATGATGTGCCACACCAAACTTTCTGACTCTAAGCATGGTATACATGGTACAGGCTGTGCAGAGAAGACAAAGCAGAACCAAAAAAAAGTTTATGCCGTCCTTGGCCATCCTGAGTGAATTCAATATTTTCAAAAATTGCTGTGTCAGGCCTGAAAGGCTGGAAAAGCCATTCTTTACTCCTCCCTCCAGGGGCTGGTTGTGATTGTTGAGGCCCCAGACACAGCAGCCTAGATTAGGACAAGAAAACAAAATTGAGTATATATTCCGAATGATTGACCCCGGAGGTTATCCTGCAATAGACGTAATAGACCAATAAAGCAATTTTTATACCATACCCTGGTCTACACAGGAGCATTACAACCAGCAGGTAGTTCCCCATGTGCGGAAAAATATAGAGAGCTAGGTACAAG
This sequence comes from Daphoenositta chrysoptera, assembly GCA_013397915.1. Lineage (NCBI taxonomy): Eukaryota > Metazoa > Chordata > Aves > Passeriformes > Daphoenositta > Daphoenositta chrysoptera. The sequence continues at coordinate 4,808 of VZRO01000256.1, forward strand.
ACCCATGTAAGCATGTTGAGCATCATAGCGAATAGATGGCTTCCGCAATACAAAATTGTAATTATGGCTTTTCACAGTACCCTGCCCCACTTGGGCGCCAAAATATGTGCTGGTTTGAAAGCAAACCAGTGAGAGACACCAAGTCATAATAACAATTTATTAGGGAAATTTTAAAAATAAAGGCAGAAAACACTGGTTTAAACTGACAGAGTCAGGATACAACCTGACACCCTGTCAGTCAGAGTGATGGTAGCAATCCAGATGAAGTGGACCTGTCAAAGCGGTGATCCTGTAGAAAGGTCTGCTTTTTCACCTGAAGGTCCAACGGTAGCTCTCGTCCTCTGGAAATCCAGTAGCTAAAGGCTGCTTGTGCTGTTCAAAATCCCAGATTATATCCAGGATGGAATGCTTGGTTCCTCCCTCTGGGCAGAGCATCTCACAATGAGATGATGTAATTGTATCAGTCATGAGGTGAGGCTAGATGGTCCATTAACAGAGGATATCCCCCTGGAGGGAGGATGGGTCATGGGAGGAGAGATAAAGAGCACTGCCCCACCTGGTTTCAACAGCTGGCCCGTTAACAGAAGATATCCCCGGAGTTTATCAGGGATGAGTTGTGAAGGAGACGGGGAACACTGCCCCACCGGTTTTTAACAGCTTATGAACATGGTGATGGAATACATACCTTCTGGGCACATCTTATACTGTAACCTAGGACAGGTTATTACTGACAAAATCAGAGGAGGATAATGAGAAGTAAAATGAGCCCTTAAAAAAACGCCTTTTTCCACCAACCCCTTCCTCCTTCCCACCTACAGCACAGGGGAAAAGACATGGGGGTTTGCTCAGTTCTTCATCCAAGGTTTTCGTCTGCGGCTCAGGGAGAGGAGTCCTTCCCCTGCTGCACCGTGGGGTCCCTGCCATGGGAGACAGTTCTCCATGAACTTCTCTGACCAAAACTGCTGCAACGTGAATTCTCCCGACAGGCACACAGTCCTCCCAAAACTGCTGCGGAGTGGGTCACTCTTCCACGGGGTGCAGTCATCCATGGACAGGCTGCCCCAGCCTGGAACAGGGCCCCCTCTCCCACCGGCTCTCCCACTGGAGCACAGCCTCCCCAAGGCACCCACCTGCTCTGGCGTGGGCACCTCTCCTACAGGTGGCGGGTGGATCTCTGCATCCCTGTGGATCCCCATGGGCTTTGGGTGGATCTCTGCATCCCCCATGGATCCCTATGAGCTGTGGGTCGATTTCTGCATTGCCTGTGGATCCCTATGGGCTGCAGGGGCACAGCTGCTTCACCATGGTCTTCGCCATGGCCTGCAGAGGAATCTCGGCTCCGTCACCTGGAGCACCTCCTGCCCCTCCTTCCCCACTGACTCTGATGTCTCCGTGTTGTTTCCCTGACATGCTTTCACCTCCTCCTCTTCTCTGGCTAGAAAAAATTGTGTGCACTCTGTTTTGATTTTCTTCCTGAATCTGTTATCACAGAGGCGTTACCATCATCTCAAATTGGCCCAGCCTTGGCCACTGACATGTCCATCTTCAGAGCCACCAGGGATTGGCTCTGCTGGACATGGTGGAAGCTTCCAGCAGCTTCTCGCAGCAGCCACCTCTGTGGCCCCCCCGCTACCAAAAACAGGCCATACATATCCATCTTCTCCATATTTCCTTCTTATCACTGATATAAGCTCTTTAGCTACCTTATAAAAAGAAAGTATGTGGTGTCATCTGGTCCCAACATTGTTTCTCCTGCTATGAGGTCATAAACAGTACTGCTCTGGTTTTGTTATGTTTCTTTCTTGCTAATTCTGGCCCCATCATCTGTCTTGCCTGCTTGTATGCCACCCCTGTGCCTGCCTTGGAGATTTTACCACTTGCACGTGTCTTTTATATACCTCATTTGTCTGACTCTGGCATTAAACTCTTCCTTTTAGATATTGTATGTTTTTCCTAAATTTTTGCTTATCTATCTAATAAAATTAATACATAGGAATATAAACTGCTTGTTGCAGGGTGACAAAATATATGCAGTCACTTTTTGTGTTATTTTCGTGTTTTCGTATCTGGTTTCAAGGCAAGGAAATATGAGATGAGCTTTAAAGTCCCTTCCAAAGCAAGCAATTTTATGATTTTATGTTATTAGATAGTGTCTCTGAGTGCTGAAAATGTGAGGTATTTGCAAAATAAATTTGCAACATGCAGTAAACATATGAAGGTTTCTTGCAAGAAAACACTGGCTCTGGATCAGGAATTTGTGTTTCACTACCAATTTGTAGTGCTCAACAAATGAATGTTTATTCTTCCTTCCTGGAGTGGTGTATTTCAGAAATATTCTTATTATTGACAAATTAAATAATGTCTTGTAATAGAGAGGAGAAAATGATCCTTGAGAATGGATGAAGGACAGAAAAAAAATCTACATGTCCTCTCTACTTACTTTGCTGGCTGCTATCTGGGGCATTCCCTGCTGACTGACTTCTTCCCAGCCATGTATTTTTAATTATCCGACAGCTCCTGAGCTAGCACAGCCATGGAGCTGATTAACGTGACTATAGACAGGGCAAGGGGACCTCACTTGAATAATTATCAGCTTTCCATGTAGCCTAGAGAGGTTTGTAATCCTTGAATTAACTTCTAGGAAAATTCAATGTCCAATGCCAGGAACACATCAGATTGTGGATGACCTTTAGTGCTAATCAGGGAGCTGTATACTAAAGAGAGGTGCTTATATTTGCGCTTTTTTTTTTTCCACAGAATCAATAACAGCTTGTTATGTTTAAAGCACTGCTTTATGTGAGACTCTGAACAGCTGAGAATTGCTGTGAATCAGATCCTGTTTATAAATTTGCCAGATATGTTACAGAATTCTAGAATTCCTTGATAATTGTGGAGCTGAGTCCACCAGAGCAGTCATACACCTTACTGAATTTTGTAACTTTAAGTAAAGGTAAAGCAAAGAAAGGCCCCAAATATTAGGAGCACTAACTATTTTGCAGTTTTCCTTTAATTCATGAGTGTCAGCTGCAATTATCTTTTCTTCAGGTCTTCAAATCCTTAGCTTTCTCTCTTTGTTTTACCTTATTTTGAAATAAATGTACAGGAACACAGAAAGCTTTTCTGCTCTTTTCCTAAAGGCAGTTTGGTGTTTTCACAGGGACAGCCTCAGCTACTTTTGCTTTCTCTCAGGTTGTCACAGCACAGCCATGGATCTGTAAGACAAAGATGGAGTCAAGCAAAATCTTTAACACCTGCTGCTCACTACCATCACAATTCTGTCTGACTGATTACTAGGGATCTGGAGTTACGCCACACAAACAGGGGAGTCTATGCCTAATTTAAATACTTATTGACTAAATTTAAAGACACGATAACAAAAAACCCAGTAAAACAACAGTACAAAATACTCAACAATGACAATAACACTGCACAAACACACCAGACTCACACCTGACTCATCATTATTAGGTGCTATTTCCTGCCCACACCAGGGGTGGAATGCTGGGAGACATGGTCCCAATCAGACAACGCCACGGGCACCCGGAGGGGGACTTGCCTGACACAAGCCACTGAAGAGAAGGGTTGTTCTGACTACTGCCTGAAGTAGGTGCAGCACTTGATTTATTCCATGACTTCACTTATTCCCTGCAGTGTGCAGTGAAGACAAGGTTCCAGCACTTTAATGTAGCAGTCAGGCCTATGGCAGCTCTTTCTGGGAAGCTTTCAGAATGTTTTCCCCAAACTTGTTTTACCATACTGCATTTACACTGCTAAGCCTCCTGATCTGCCTGTTATGTGGATTGCCCAGTCAAATATTACTTTTGACGATTTCATTCAACCATTATCTTTTTATAACCATTTTATTTTATATAATGTTGTTAATTGCTTTCTAAAGTTATTTAGAGTGCTAATACATTTCTTTATTTCCATATGGACTTTGCATCACTATCTCCAAGCTGTGCACTGTATGCATCCTTCCATCTATGTTTTTTTAGTCACTTTTCTTGTAGCTCTGAGGACTACAGCTGTAAAGATTGTTATGTGCACATTTGTCTCCTGCAAGGTCATAGCGCTAAGAGAAGGTCACTCAGACTCCTCCACAGCTGTTTGAAGGACTAATGTCAGAAAGAGAAATACTAATTAACTTTCTTTTATTTTTCAAATATCTGAGATAACTCTCCATGTGTTACATTTAAGCAAGTTAGTGTGGTGTATTTGCTTTTTAAAATGAACAAAAGCAAGGACATAGAAGATGCTGTATCATGGAAACAGTGATTTTGTCATCATGCTAATGCATGCCTGGAAGGGCACAGGTACAAAAACCAAAGCAATAAATAGAGTATATTGGTAGTGAAAATAATTAATTCAGTTGCTAGTTGAGACAAATTATGTAACAAACCCAGAGCCTGGAGTAATATGAACAGTTTGAAACTTGCTTTGGCTGGTCACTGCAGCTTTTCAAGGTAAAGTTTCCTTTTCAAGTATGTCTCTTACTAATTACGTTTCTAGAAATTCATACACAGCAAAAACGAAGGAGCTGCAAGGACAGTCAAAGAGCACAGTTGCTCTAATCCTGTCCACATTGATCTGTGCAGCATTTTGGTGTCCAATATATGCATTTAGGTTAGATTCATTCCACTATTTATACCTTTCACAGTGAAGGTTTGTAGGTCCTCAAGAACAATGTATGAGTTGTGGAGACGTTTTTGGTGATAGAAAACCATTCTATTCCCCTGTGAGACAGATGTTTTGAAACATGGTATCTTTTATCCTCACGGAGTTTGAGAAAAAGACATTCTGAAAACTTCTATGATGTCCCCGACAAGCGGAATCACAGAATGGTCAAGGCTGGAAATGATCTCTGGAAGAGTCTCAAGCAGGCTCATGTGGAGCAGGTTGCACAGCACCATGAGCAGCTGGGTTCTCTTCTCCAAGGATTGAGATTCCACCGCCTTTCTGGTCAAAGGGGTCCTCTGTTCACTCACCCCCACAGAACAAAAAATATGTCAAAAAATATAGTATGTCCATTTTGGGGAGGTGATTTCAGAAGATGTCAAGACATCAAAACATTTCTTAATCTCATTTTTTTTATTTCCTGAGTACTTTTTATTGGTTGATATTATGGTCTTTCCAATTTGTGTATTGGAAAGAGGGAGCTCATACCAATTTTCATTACTGCACTGCACACAGAATTATTAAGAGAGGTAATTGCAAGTAAAATTAGTTCAACTGGTTGGTGGTTTGTTTTTTTTTTAACCTCCAGATAATGCACTGTGTAGGCTACTGTAGGTTTTGGTGCAGTATAAGCAATATTTTAAAAACTAGGTTTCATTCCAATCAATGTGAGAAGCAAACACATTCCAGCCAATGTGAACAGCAAACCCCATGAACAATTCAAGGACATCACAATAATTTAGAATTTCTGTGTTACAAGTTAATTATTTAGATAGAATGTGAATATGACTCACTAATAGTGTCTGCACCAAGACATGATTTTGATTGAATGGGCTACTCTTGGCATTCTTCCAGCATAAATTTTTCCCTTTTTATTTCTTTTTCAAAAAGTGTAGAAGCAAAACAAAGACCTGGAAAAGCTCCAAGTCCTTTGGGACACTCTAATGAATTACATGTATTTTAAAAATAGCTAGTTTTCTGTAGGAAAAATTTAAGATGGTGCATAATAGGTTAGAGCAGCAAGGGGAAGAAGCTCAAATAACATCTGGAACACAGTGATTGGGAAAAGTCAAACTCTGCTAATGGACATATAACATATAACTTGATGTTTTCCAGGAGGCTTCAACAGTGTCTTGGAAGGAAAAGACATTAATATCCATTTATTAGGGAGCTGTATTTGTATTAAATTGTAGAGATCAATGGGAGTGGCAGTCTTTAGCTCATACTCATATTTAGTTCACATTTACAGTGTAAAAAAATAAGTCTGTTGAAACTCAAAAAGACTACCCACTCTGATTTTTTCAAATGTAACTTCTTTGATGTAGAGAGATAATTGGTGCTTGGTATCAGATGGACACTTGGCAATAAAGACCTAGGCAGCAATTATGAGGCCTAAAGCCTACTCAAAAATCTTTTTTTTTTTTCTGTCTTTGTCCAATAGAGCTCTTTTGCATATATGCTATAGCATCAGACTTTTATTCCTAGGTTTTCCAATCATTCCCCCAAACTGCTGATTTGGTTGGGTTTTGGTTGTTTCTAGATTTTGAGGGGTTTTAACTTCGTGTTTTTTGAACATGTCATATGTACAAGATGTCACCATGCTCCAGTTCCTGTCTTAACTGCAGTAGGAAACTCTAATATTAATAATTCCCACTAATAATTCCCTGTCCAAGATTGTTAGCTAGAGTAGGGAGATTTCTGGATTTTTTTCTCATGCCTTTTTCATTAGGTAAGTTGAATTCATTAAAATAAAGAAACTAAAACCAATGAAAGTTGTGAAAGCCACAGGTTTCAATCATGTTTTTTTATTGTTATTGTTCGTATTCACTTGTGAGACTGCGGTTTCTGATTTATTGGCGGAATTCTGCCTGAATTCCTGAATTACTCGCATTTTCCATCCTACAGATGACACGGCAATTGGTAGGTAAGAGGGATATCCTGTAGGGAATTCAAGTCTTAATGGACTTCTGTGCATGTGAATCTGAGAGCCTGAAGGGACTTCCAGAACATCCAACAGGAGCCAATGGCCTCATCCTTGATGGCTTGCCTTCAATACTGCCTTTGGAACTGGGACTTTTGAAGTTTTGAGGCAAAGTTATTTTCCTGTGAAAAGAGAACAGGTTTGCTCCCAATTCTGGGGGAAACAGAGTGCAAGAACACTGAGAGGAAGCATAAGCAGAATAGCAGAAAATCTAAGAGTGTGATTTTCCTGCATTTCAGCATATTTACTTGCAATTACATTGGCACATGATCCATAGAAATAATTCACAGCTAAACATCTCTCACAGAATCTGTTTTAGTTTGGTTTTAAAGAGACATGAGATTTTAAAAATTAAATTAATAATTTTAAAAAATCAGGGCCATTTTTCTGTAAGTTTCTTTGGTTGTTTCGTTTATTTGGTTTTTTAAATAACATGTGTTCATTTCTTGCCCAAAGCAAGAAATTCAAGCTTTGAATTTTTCAAGCCTGTGCCCAAAAGAATATACAATGACCATGGAGTTTCTCCTGTACAGGGGTTTTAGTACAAATTCTAGGATTAAAATTATGACAAAGCAGGTGAAGAGTGGATGAACACAATAAATATGACATGGAAGATAGTGTAACTCTGAGGGAAGTTTATGAAACAAGTTATAGTACAAAATTAAAAAAAAAAATCTGAATTCATGAAAAGTAGAACATGAGAAAAAAGACAGAATCCATTGAACTGTAGGAGACAGTAGAAAAATGTCAACTACATCAATGATACTCTGTAGGAGAAAACAACAACAATTACTCCAGAAAAGTTGGAAAGATTATCAGTTCGGGGACATTTTTGGGGACAAAATAAAAAAGACCTGACAGGTGAATAATCACATTCCAAATGAGCATACTGAACATGACAGGAGATGTGAGCAAAGAAAATAAACATGATTTTCTGTGATAACTTGGATAAAACATAATGATAGGGGTATTCCTGTTTCTACTATAGGGGATTGTAAAGACTATTCTGCAGAAAAAAATGTTGAGGTCATCACTCTAGGAACTACCAGAAAACTGAGAACGCTACTGTTTCAGCAGGTTTTAACAATATATTTTCTTTCTCTTGAGCAAATTATCAGACATAAATATTAAAAACTCATTACATTTCCAAATACACCTGACAATAAGGAAATGAAAAGAAATGTCAGCATTTACATATAAAACCTAGTGTTTTGATAGAACAATTGGTGAGTTAATGACTAATAAATAATGAAACATCTCTGACAACATATTAATGGTCCGTGACTTTGCCATAGGCTACACTTCAGCCCCTAGATTGCTAATGATTTAGAGGTGTTGATCTAATATTATTAATTTCTTCAAACTTCTTAAAGCACAGATGTTCTTGGGAACTCTTGTTGTATGAAACATTCCACAGTAGAATTAACAGTTGTAATTAGTGATGTGCCTGACATCCCTGAGCTTTGAGAGAAGTCTAACTTAGCAAAGAGCTGAAAGTAACTTTTACTGTTTAATATAGTGGAGCATTGGCACAGGGTGCCCAGAGCAGCTGTGGCTGCCCCTGGATCCCTGGCAGTGTCCAAGGCCAGGCTGGATGGGGCTTGGAGCACCCTGGGCTAGCAGAAGGTGTCCCTGCCCATGGCGGGGGCTGGCACTGGATGGACTTTAAGGAATTCTGGTATTCTATGACTCTAATATTAACTAGATCACAATCTTTTTGAAACAATTTGTTCAAAACATGCATGTATTACATCATTGTTTTACTACTCTGAGAGCTGAAATTAGGATTTAAATTCTAATGTCAGGACTTGCAAGACATCATCTGACAGTGGGCATATCCAGGCCAATAAAATCCAAACAAACAAAATCCCAAACCACTCCCCTAAAATACTAATTTTCTAAATTAATAGGTAAAGGTCACCGTCTTCTGAGGACATACTTTACATCTATTCACTAGTTTAAGTTTCTTATAGTTCAGCCTTGTGTTTTGTCTATAAGTTCAATTTTTAATTCTCCAGTTCTCTGTAACTGCAGTTTAGGTTGGGTCTTCCACCATTAAGGATTAAATAAAATGTTGGTTCTTAAATAGCTGCTTTATATTCTTATTTTGATCCAAATAATCCATACCAGTTTTCAAGGATGGACACATGAGGGAATAAAGGGCATACCTAAGAATGAATTTCCAAAGTTCTTATGATTTAAGAGTCTGATAAAATGTTTGCCAAAATATTTGTTTAGGACAGTAGGTTTATACAGAAAAAGAATGTATGCAATTCTCTGTCAAAACTTGTTAGTCAGCCTGATCCTCTAATTGCATAGATAAGAAGAGGAACAAAACAGCAGAGTATTTGCATTCCAGTGTGTACATATCTTAAATGATTACTTGATTTTATGTCAGCATCCTGTGAAAATTAAAGCACAGCTGTTGTTGCATGATGAGAATTACAGACAAAAAAATATTTCCTTCGGTGGGAGCTGAAATCAGTCATTATTTGACAGAAAGAATTTATTGCCTCACTGATTTGTTCCCCTACGCTTAATAGCACCCTTCTCACTTAAATCACTTCCAAGCAATAAATTTATGGATTGAATCCCAGCGAGTGCAAACTGAGTTGGTTCTTCTGAATTCAAAGATATTTAAGTTTATGCAAACAGAGAATCAGTTTGTGATTCATCAGTTTAGTTTATACACGCAGGATGTGCTTTCTTTCATCCCTAATAACAAATTCCTTTTAAGTAATTTCTGAGTTCTCAAAGGTGGCTGATCTTTGAAATAATTTCTTAATCAGCTTCAGGTACAAGGACGAGGCAGGCTGCATGTTCTCCAAGTGGTAATTCCCAGGTGCAAAGCGGGAAAACTTTAAAGACTGCAAAATCAGACAAAGTTTCATGAACATATCTTGCCTGTTGTGTCTTTCACTACTATTTACAGCTATCCATATAGTCAGTGCACACAGTTTAATAACAGATAAATGATACAGCTTGCCCTGGGTCAGAAAATAGAATATGAAAGAGACAATAACCTGTAATTTTGGTATCATTGCTTCTCCAGTCAAACAGCCCTGCCTCACACTTCACTCAGTGGGAAAAACAGGCCAGCTGAAGTAAGAATAATCAGGCAGAAAATGCTAGAAGGAGGAAAAATCCAATCCAAGCTTCTGTTGGCTCAAGTCTTTAAGAAGAAATTGCACAGTTCATAAAATTTCACAGGGAATCAATTAACAAATCAAGAAGTGAAGAAAATAAAATACCACTGAAAGAAAAGAAAAAGTATCTTCTTGGCTTTTCTTTCTTTTCAGGTTTTGTGTTATACTTTAATAAAGACCTAAGATTCATCATTTTATAGGGTTTCTGAGAGAGAAGAACTAAGCCTTGAAAACAAATCACTGAAGTTATACAGCTGTGATAATTTCCTCCTGCTCTCAACAATCTCCAGGGAAAATCATAGGAGAACAGACAAAATAACCATCTTTCTTACTTCTATTCTTACTTTCCATTGATTTTTGGTCTTGTTTTCCACCAGATCCCTTTTAATGAGCTCTACCTTTTGGCTATGCTTTTATTGGAATTCAGTTTTGATATTATTGTAGACTTAATTAAATCTTTTTTTAATTGTGATTTTCATGATGAACTCACCATTTGTTCAAAAGCCTGTTGCAACCAGATGTTTTTCCTGCCTCTTTTTGTTAATAACTTCATTAGGTTTTAATTAAGGATTTTGAGGAAGAGGGAGGACAATAAAATTGAGGATTTAGCCTGAGCTACAGTTCTGTGAAATCAGTGTGTCCTCTAAACATTTCAATAAGGAGAGAGGATTAGGCTCAATTTTAGTTGCAGAAGAGGATTGCACTTCCAGTTGCGTACATTTTGTTTAGGCAAAAAAGAAATTGGCTGAATGGTCATTGATGGAAAATAGTTTTGATTTATATGAACAATAATGTCATACCTTAAAAAGTGTTAGAATAATTTATGCATGGAACAACATTAGATCCACAGAAAGCAATATACCTACTATTTGGAAAATCTGGGGTTTAGTTTCTTTAATTTTACATCTACAGAATGTAATTATTATTTCTCATTCCTAGAATGCGTTTTTTCACAAACTAGAGTGTAAATTCACTGTGTTTCTCCTAGAGGTTAAGTCAATGCTGATTTGTGATGTTTACATTAAAATGATGGAGATCAAATCAATCCAGAAAACAGTGAACTCGTCCACTACTTCATGCAACACCCAAGGGAAATGTGAACCTTGGTTGAGTTATGTCTCTCTCATTTTCTATCAGTGTGGAATACATTTGAAATTGCAGAAATTCCCAGGGCAGAGTAGACAGAGGATCTTTTCTAATCCCAAAAGTCAGATTTTTTCATTCTGCAGAAAATGCAATAGACTAAATACACAAAGTATATAAATACAAGTCTTAAAAAATATAAAAATCATAAATACATAAATTTTATAAATATATAATGAAATTAAATAAATATATCTTAATAAAATATAAATATACTATCTAAGGAGAATAGCTACATACATATATATCATATTTTTATACATAAAAGATAAAAAGAAAAATTCTAAATATACATAACTCTGCAAAAACCCTGAAAATACCAGAAGATGTAAAGAACATGTTCATGCATAATGGCTAGATGCATACTGTGTGTGAAGGACATATGGCAAAGCAATAAAAAAAGAGCCAACAGACTTCTTTACTTGGTAAAATGAAAATTTCTACCTCCTATCATAGCCAATTCTTGGGATACATTTTTGCACTTATCTTTTCCTTCTGAAGTCAAGCTTTTTCTATCCTACAGGTCTAAACCAGCACAGGGAATATAACTTGAAATAATGACAAGGGGTTAAAAATTCAGATTTTAATATACTTTATCATAATTATAATATTTACCATAATATAATGTAATGAATAAAGAATCATAATTTATGATTTAATAATTTTTGGTTTATTGAAGTAATGGATGGAATAATATTCTTCCTAGATATTGCTTTGGTGTGACAGTTATATATTCTTTATATTATGCTGTTCTGTACCTCTAAAATATTAGACAGAATGGAAAAGAGATCACAGAGAAAATTGATCATGTAAATAAGGTAATGACTTGAGTAAGGCAGAAAGAGGGAGGTGTAGATTTTAATTTGGTTTTAGTGCATGTAAACAAGTAAATGATCAGGATATGAGAGATTACCAGGTACCAAGAGATATCTGCGTGTTGTAACCATCCTGAGTAAAGATGAGTTTAGACTGCTGACATCACTTCTCTTTCTGCTCTCTGTTTCAAAACACAGCCTTTGAATTGAAGTCAGTGCCTTCTTTTGATTCAGGAGAGCTCCTGTGATTGCCATCAGTGGCAGCATCTCACCGATTTGCATCGCATTGGAACCTCTCCATCTCAGCACACTTGGCTCCAGTGCTTCCTACTGCTTATCCATCCATTAGAAAGGATGTGTACAACATCAAGTTCAAGGAAGATTGCAATAGCAATTAATGAAAAAAATCAATGAGGTTTTAGGTAGATTAAAAGTCTTTTAATGACAAGTCCACAGAATGACACGCTTGGATTAATCATCAATGAACGAGCTGCATTTGTGTTATTGTTTTGTGGTAATGTGATCTTATTGTGTAGTTAAAAACAAATGGTAACAGTGGGTCCTATTCCATTATTATAGAATAAATGCTGTTTTTTTCAAATGGATACTGGAAAAATATAATGAAAAAATAAACAGTATAATTATTTAAACTATGCATTTTTCCTTTTTAAAATGCATACAAGGAGACTATAATTTGTCTGCTGTTGTGGAATGAAGGTGAAACCTTCTGAATCTTTTTGAAAGCAATTATCTACAGTTGTTGAAATTTTCAGTTTTAGGAAGCGCTACATAAATGGGGATAAGGACTCACCTTCAATATTCAAATGTATGCATGATGCAGGAAGGGTTGTTTAGTCTGAAAAATGAATCTCACACTTACCAGAAGCAAATTGTCCTACTGCGCAGTTCTATCCTCTTTGGTAGAGTCATGTTCTGTGTTTAAAGAAGAGTATTCTCTTGAATAGGCCTTGACAGCCTTGTGCTGATCACAATACCTGCAGGAATGACCAAAAGTTAAAGCAAATTATTAAGGGGACTGCCCAAATGTCTCTTAAAAACTGAGAGGTTTGGAGTAACAACCTCCTCTTTTTGAGGTCTGTTCCAGTGTTTGACCACACTCTTGGTGGTCTTTATATGGTCCTGTTCAGCTGCAAGCATTCTGTTCTATTTAGATTTGGCACATCTGCCTCCAGGAAGGCAGATAGTCAGCCAGGTCTCATGACTCAGCTCAATCCTGTGGGAAAATCGCATCATTTTGCCATGCTACTCTTGTATCTTATTATGTTCCTGTTTGGATTATGCTCTGGAAATTAGTAGATCGATCCGAAATTTTATGTAAAGTCAGTGTTTCTCACTGTTCATTGGGAAGGGACAACATTTTCAGCCCAGCTTTCAGTTGCATAGATTCAATGAAAACAAGCCACAATGAGTGATTTGAAAAGTCTCTCTCCTGGTTTTCCAATTACCACACTGACATCTGACCCCTGAGCAGAGTGGGGTGGGAGGGGAGTTATGGCCACACAGAACTGGTGGTGTGTGAGACATCACAAATTCCTCTGTAAAAAGCCCCATTTCCTCACATAAAATATCAACTTTATGTTCCTTTATTTTGCTTTTCTTGTGGTCCAAATCACAGGCAATGAAATAGTCTTGTATCTCTTATATTTGAAAGATATACAATAAAGAAATCAATATTATTAAAATCATCAGTTTTCAACCTGTCAGTTGAAAGGAGAAAGGGAAAAACTGCAGCTTGTATATAGATGTGCTGTTTATGAAAATCCTCAGAAAGTTTTGTCACTCACAATTGCAACAAAAGAGACATAGAAAGGAAATTGTATCCTACCTATAGATTTCAGCCTCTGAGTTAGAAATACTCCAGCTAGGTACTACCATGGTTCTCGGCTTAATTGTGTTCTCCCTCAGAAATCTCTTGTGAATTATAATTGTGTTTGGTTTGTCAAGCAGAGCCAGTTTTACAATGTGTATACAGGTGAATATTGGCCTTGAGGGATCTGCACTTAGTGAATTAGATTAAATCTCTGGGTTTTAGCTTATTTCTCATTCACAAATATCTTAATTCAGGTAAATTCCTTCCCTTTAATCCCGTCTCTACCAAATTCCTCAAAACGGCATTTATGAAGAGTGTCTACACTGAGTGACAGGAGCAAGAATTGATTACATTTTGCATACTAAAATCGTGAGAATCACTGCCCTTCATCATTCCTTAGGTCTGTTGAGCAATGGGAAGAGTAATATGGTACCTGTGTTAGGCCACGACTGAAAATAAGTTTCTGTGATAAAAACTCATCCAAGGGTTTTTTAGAAAGCTGTGCAACTCACATTGCACTGTTTTGGTGTTCCCTAATCGGACAGGGCCACTGCCAACCAATCATATTATAGGGAGTCAATAAGGTACTGGTATGAATCCATCCTCCAAGGGTACTGAGAAATACGTACTTTTAAACACCCTTTTTAGGTTTTTTTCCTATACATTGTATTCCACAGTGCATATTTTGCAAGGTATCTATGATGACACCTAGAATCCTTGCATAGATGCAATGAAATTATTAAGTGGGCAGAAATAATTATTTTTGCATTTCTTTTCCTGCTGGCAAAAGGCAGCAGCATCTACCACCAGGTGAAGGATATGTTAGTCTTCGGTTCCACATATCTTTATCTGAATGAACATGGTGTAAATGTTTTTGAGCAGGGAGGCTGTTGGTCTTATTTGTTTCTGTGGTAATGAATTTAGAAAACATGACACTTCACTTTAAGAAAAAGTGGTTTTTGTGGTTTTGAAATAAACCTTGACATCTACTTTATTTCAAAATTATACTTTTGTAAATTCGAAGATTGAACTTTATTTGCAGTGAAACTGGTTTGGACATATGTGAAAGAGTAGGTTTCTTTAAAAAAAGGACAGTGGAAATCCTTGTAGGTCCTAAAGGCACCTAAACAGCTCATGGAACAACACAGGATTGAGAGCAAGGCAGGAAGTGTTCATAGGAACAGGTTCTTTATCATGCTGTTTCTGATAAAGCTAACACTGTGAGCACTGAAAGTTATATTTTCGTTGCATCCCTCCCCATCACCACTGTGCTTACGTCTTAAAAGATGTGATTTACATCAGAAATGTCTAAACCACCTTCTTGAAACTGCTTGCCAAAGAAATCTGACAACACCTTAAACATCTTTTTATTAAATCAACAAATTTTGTGGAAAGTAACAGTAGTGTTTCATTACAAGTTCTTTCTGACAGTGATTTATAAAGTGTCTAGATTTTTAAGCAGTCTTCTTGTCATGGTTTTAAACCCAACTAGAAATTAGGCACCACACAGCCACTCACTCAACCCTCCTCTCCCTGGTGGAATGGGGAGGAGAATCAAAGGAAAACTTGTATGTTGAGATAAGAACAGTTTAATAATTGAAAGTAAAATACAGTGTTAAGGGTAAATAATAATAATAATTATTATTTTTAATAATAATAATGATAGTAAATAGTGAAAAACACGTGATGCACAATACCATTGCTCACCACCTGCTGACTGATGCCAGACCCCACTTCCTGAACCCAGACTGACCCTTCCAGATATCTCCCCCTTTATAGACTGGACATGACGTTCCATGGGGTGGAATATCCCTTTGGCCAATCTGGGTCACCTGTCTCAGCTATGCTCCCTCCCAGTTCCCTTTGTGAACCTCCTCAGTGGCAGAGCAGGAGACAAGGAAAAAAGAGTCCATGACTTAGGATAAACACAACTCAGCAAAAACTGTGTTATCAACACCATTCTCCTTCTGAATCCAAAACACAACACTGGAACAGCTACTGAGAAGAAATTAACTGTATCCCAGATGAATCCAGACACTTCTACAGAAGCATGTGCAAGTCAGTGCATCACTGATTGACCGATTCTTCCTGGAGTTCTCAGTAATTACATTAATTTCCAACAAGCTTTAGACCTTTCACCAGACCACTTTTGAAGAGAAGCCCTTCAACTGGACTTTTATAGAATCATGGAATCCTTAAGGTTGGAAAAGGATTTTAAAATTATCAAGACCAACCATCAACCCAGCACCACCACCATGATCAGCACTAAACCATGTCCTCGAGTGCCATATCCACACCTTTTCTGAGTATTTCAAGGGATGGTGTCTCCATCACTGCCCTGGGCCATTTTTTTCTATGCTTTACAACCATTTCTGTGAAATACTTTTCCTAATATCCAATCTAAATCTCCCCTGGCACAGCTTGAGGCCGTTTCCTCCCCTCCTGTCCCTGTTCCCTGGGAGCAGAGCCCGAACCTGCCCCCCAGCTGCCCCCTCCTGTCACGGAGTTGTGCAGAGCCACAAGGGCCCCCCTGAGCCTCCTTTTCTCCAGGCTGAGCCCCTTTCCCAGCTCCCTCAGCCTCTCCTGGGGCTCCAGCCCCTTCCCCAGCTCCGTTCCCTTCCCTGGACGTGCTCCAGCCCCGCGGTGTCTTCCTTGTCATGATGTCCCAAAACTGAACATAGAATTTGAGGTGCAAATCACTGGGACATGCACAATCATGGGACTGACAGAATTCTGTGTGTTGCTGGTTGAACAATATTTTTTAAAGTTTTATAAATGTCCTGAGAACAAAGCCGCACTGACTGGGGTTTGCTGGAATTCACAGGCTCCTGTTAATATTCCTGAGTACAACCTGTCACAGGGACATCTATGAAAGCATGGCCACAGCCACTCATATTGTGACAGATATCAACACACTTTTCATCTCAAAATTTGAAACTAAATGATTCATTAGTGGTGATATATATCTGTGGCATATGTCTGTAGACATACATGTATAACAATTTGTTGTAAAATGACTGCGTGCAAAGCCCTGAAATAAAAATGCCATCCTAAGACCAACGTCTCTGTTCAACTTAATTCTAAATGCAAAACTTTTCCCTCAAAAATTTTGTCTGACTTCTCAAAGTTGGTGCCACCAAATCCGTTTATTTCTTATCCACTTGATAGCTCAGCTTTTTAAAATCATATATGAGAGGTCAGACTACCTAGTTATCTAATTTACACTTACACACACACAAGAAAAAGAAAAATTATACTGTTTCTTCCTGGTAGTATAATTCAAAAACTATTTAAAAAGCTGGAAACACATCTTTTAACAATACTTATGCTTTTTTTTTCCCTTCTGTGTCAAAAACTCATAGGCTGGAGGCGTGAATTAATCAAGGTATTTTTTTTACATATTACATTAGGGATAGTGTTCATCAAAGATTGTAAGAGAAAGACCCACCCCTCACTAATCATTATAAGATTTTATGCATGTCATATCTAACCTAAATCTTGCACCTTCTTCACTCTTTGTTACTATCCAGCATCCCAGATACCTCAAATCTTATTTATTCCATCATTTTAAAGCACTGATATGTCTCATCTCTATGGAGATTGCTTGCCTTTGATCAATCCTTATCTGAAGCAAGTACTTTCAGATTTCTTCTAATAAGAAGACACTTTTACAGTATTATAAATTGTAGAAGGATAAATACAACATCCAGAAAGCACCCAGAGATTACCTATTTCAGTGTAGTTTGTCTAAAACACATTGAGTTTGTTAAAAACTTCATGTGCAGCAGCTCTGTCTCCTTGGTGCCCTGTTGGTCAAATTACTGTGTCACGTTGGCCTTGCTTTGGCAAGACCACTCCGCATTTTCCTTGGGGCTACTTTGGAATGGCTACAGTGGAAAGAAATGGATGAGTTAGGTTTGTTTCTTACTGAGGTTTTAGCCAGATTCTGCAATATTTGGTTTTCATTCCCCAGGTATTCTGTAGCTGCATCAAATCCACATAAAATCCCTAGTGCATGGCTTTTTTTAATGATGGAATGTAACTTTACTTATTTTTACATGAAGATATTGGTTATGAAAAGCTATCTAAAAATCAGAGGCTCAAAGCCAAGGCGTTGTTCTTGAAAGTGGGTTCAACTGTCCTGAAATTGTTATTCCTATGTTAGTGGGGTTATTAATAGTATAATTAATTATAAATGGACAGAAATCTTCAGCGACTTCGCTCTGTGCGTTTGACAGAGGATGATAAAGAGATGAAGGAAAACTTCCAACAACAGCAATTAGCCCAAACTTGTCAATGCTGACTTGCAGGAAAACAGCTTAAGCTCCTACAAATGAGCTGCTCAGCACAATTTCACCACCAGGCTACAGGGTTTTCCTGGGACACTGAAGACAGGGAAACAAACAAATATAAATCTTTCAATCCAAACTTATACTAAAAGGCAGTTTGGTTTTCTTTTCAAAATATCTCAGGCTTCACCATATATGAGGTTACATATTCAGAATCACTTTGGCTGCTGTACCCAGAAATTTGGTGAGGCAGAAGCCCGGCTCTGACAAAAATCCTGCTGGAAATAAGACATGGAAGATCTAATTTGAAAGAAGAAGGGGTACAAACCAAGATGGAATTAGAGTTACGGGGCAGTATTGTAGATGTTTATTTTTCTTTTTAAAAGGCATGGGTATTCTTTTTTATTATTATAATAATTTTTAAATCACTTCTCTACATGGAGCTCTAAAGGAATTCAGTTATTATTGGCCTTTAACTAGGTTTTACCTCTCCTTTTCTGCCTCAAGATCAACCTTACAGAAAGCACAAGCTTCTATTATTCAGTTCTTACAGCCATTTATAGAGAACTACTACATGATTGGATTTTTCCTCCATAAATATATGTATTTGTCTCGAAACTCATAAGGAGGTTTTAACACCTTAGCAGTATTTTCAAGTAAATAGTCCTTTGAGAGCAATGGTGGGGGAAAGGATTGTCACATTTGACTAATGTGAAATATGAAAAGTGAGCCTGCATTTGATGGATTTCTAAGGGGTAAAAAGTACAGACCTTTCCTGTGTCATGATGAAATGTTACAGCAATAGAGCTCAATGAGTTTGCGATAAGGAGATAATGTAATAATCCTTGCAGAGTGTGCTTAGCTCTGTCCAGAAGAGTAAGTAGCAAGGTGATAAGATCCTAGGCTGAAAGGATTGACTTGCAACGGTAGCCTAGGAGAGTGCTGGAGATTGTAGATCCAAATTGCCTGGCTCCTTAAAAACATGCTTCATTGAGCTTACTGTAAGGATGCAACTCTAAGTATGTGAACACATAAATTTAACTTTTAAATGTGGAAAATTTTAAAAATAAGAAAGTTTAATTACAAGGCATAAACATAAATTATATGTGGTGTTAATGATACAACCAGAAGAGCTGGTCTGAAGTCCATTGCTGGATATTTAGGACTTTTCACAGGTTTCTATCAACTAATGTAAATTCAACACTCATTTAGATCACTGTACAAAGGGATGAATGCATTTCAGAAATATATTTTCATTTAAAGTTCTGTCTGTCTTTTGTGCTGACATTCTATTTCTGTTCTCACTTCATGTTTTAGCCAATATTTGACAACATCAAACAGAGCCTTTTGTTCCTATCTGTATCATGGCCATTGTTATGTAAAATTGTCTGTACAAAAGATGTTTTACTTTTGCCGTCAGAAAATGTACTTTAACATTATTATTTTTCTTTCGAATTCTACTCTTAAAAAAAAAAAATCAGAGACCAGATAAGATACTTGAACGATTACCTTTCCTACTGTGCCTTTGAAGCCTTAGTTATTATTTCAATATATTTTCCTTGTAAATCTACCTTCTACTTGCCAATGGATCTAATGCATAGAACATCAAAGTACATTTTATCATTCCCAAGGTGGTTCGTGTTTGGATTCATATAGGTTTGCAGGTGTAAACTTTTGTATGATGTTTTATGCTGGAACTAATACAAGCACAGTCCTTTTTCAGAAATAAAACTTTTTTTCTGGAATGTTATGGCCTCTGAGCTGCTAGATATTTTGAAAACACCACACAAATTTGAATTTATCTTGACATACTAAAGAGAAGTTCACCTTCTTCTTAATATGGTGTATCTACTGTCTGCAGATCAATTTATTTTTAATAGATTTCATAGTTTTAGTAGTCTTAACCAGACTATCAGGTTTGACTGTGCCCTTACACATCAGGAAAATGTTTTAAAGGTCACAAGAATATAGTCAATTGCTTTGTACTTTTTTTTTTTTTTTTTAAATATATATGAAAGGTTAAATGTTTTGGAGTGATGCCTTGCAGTTTGAAGTGGCTGTGTATTTTGTTTTGTTATACTTTAGGCTAGAGTTTCCCATTCAAGTCAGGAAATGGAGCATTGCCTGTGCATTCCTGGGAGCAGGCAGGAAACCAAGCGTGTCACTCGAATGGAGGGCAAGGATCTGCTGCTGGCTCTGGGATTATCACTGCCTGTTCAATAGGAGGGTCTGGTCCTCAAATCCACACTCACTGTGGCCTTGTGTCATCAAAGACTCAGCTGAGGGAATTCTTACTGACTGCAAATTAACATTTAATTGAAAAGAAGCCTGCCAGTATACCTTGATGAGAATTCATTAAAGCTGTGATTTCTTGGAGAACCACGCAGCACTAAAGCTTGATTTGATACTTGTGGCCACTGAAAGATATAAATATTTTTCTTCTTAAACATTAGTTGTAGGCTGCCCTTTATATTCCTGGGCCCTCTTGTTCAATTATGAGCTGCAAAACATACAAAACTTTGTCTTTTCTGTCTGTTCAGTGCTTTGGAACTAAATTATTATGCACAATAATAAAAATGCAAGGGCAAGCTGTGTCACAGGAGGCACAACACTTCTCAGTGTTGCTTCAATTTGCACCTTATGCCTAGGCTAGAAGTCAAAATTAAGCTAAACTAAGAATGCAATGCAAAAAAAAGTCTGTTGAATATTCACTTTTTATTTAACATCAGGAAGATGCTTTCTTCTAAATTAAAATTTTGCTTCTAAAGAAAAGAGAGCTTATGCACTCTGTGGTATGATTATTTACAAGCCGCCTAAGCAGTTTTAAGTGGTTTTCTGCCCTTGGGCAGGGTATTGTATCTTAAAACTGATTTGTATTGACTCTAATGAAAGACCTACCAGAAGTCAATGGAATATAATAGAAACAATATATCCCAAAATCAAGGGGTTTGGTTAATGGGCCTTCCTGAATACAACCATTTTTCTTGATTGAAATATTCAAAATATGCACAGTGAAAAGGTAGAATTGATATTTATAAGCAGAAAAAATTCAGAAGACATAAATTTAGCATTTAAACAGAGATGCTTCCAAAAGTGCACAGGTCTGGAGAATCAAACATAGAGTGATGCTGTGGAGAAATTTAAGAAGCTGTTGAGCTCTATTTCTATGAATCTCCTGTGAAATTTTCAGTTGTGTCTCCAACTACCAATATAAGTTGTTGTCTTGACATGTTTAAAATTTTTGGAGATACCTCATATTGATAAATTGCACATCCAAAAATGATTGTATTCTTTTCTCCAGACCTCCTTTCAGTTCTGGCTCACAGCACCAGCTATAGATTTCTGCCATTTGATATGATGATGTGCAAGTCATTGAAGCTGAAATCTGACTCTGTCAATTGAAGAAAATCTCAGTTAAATTTGACCCGATCAACCCTATTCAATGTCCTCACACAGATTACAACCACTGTAATATTTGAGTAACTTGTTCACTAAATGAACCATATTAAATGAAACGTTTTACTTTTGCTATTACTTTAATGCATCTTTTTATACCTAGCCAGGGTTATATATTGCTAATTGCTTGACCTAACACTGCCAACTGTATTATTATATACTGGAAGCATATAGCTTTCCTTAATTCTTTCCAATTATTTATAATATATAGTATGTGATGAAAATCACTAAAAGGCAAATCTCAATGAAAATTTTAAGACAGTAATTTGGATAATTCTGAAATTAATCTCTGGAGGCATTTTTCTGCCTAAGATATCTCCTAAAACCACCTTCAATTCAGCCTGGACAGGAATAGAATAAAATGGTAGAACAAGAGCAAAATCACCATTCATATCATCAACTTAATAGCAGAATCACAGAGTAATTGAGGTTGGAAGGGGTGTCTGGAGATTGCCTACACCCTGCTCAGAGTAGAGTCAGCTGGATTCCATTATCCAGAACTTCGTCTACTCAGGGTTTAAGCATCTCCAAGACTGGCATTTGATAATGCACTTTGTCACAATGTCTTTGTTGGGGGTTGGGGGCATTGGAGTTTTTTCTCCATCCCTGTTACTAAGAGACAAATGGCTAGGTGCTCAGAACTATTAAGTCTGTTGTAAAAGACAAAGACTATAGGCTGGGTGTGGTGAGGACGAGGCTCGGTGGCCGGGGCGCAACACCTCGTTGGGATGGACACTGGTTCGTGGGACACCGAGAGGAAAGGGGCTGCTTTTCTGGGCTCTGACTGCGACCGCAGGAGATCCCACCGTGATCTGCCTTCTCCTTCTGGCTGGGTGAGTTTTTGGCTGGGGATCCAATTTTTTTTCCCACACCGGAAGCGTGCGTTTTTTTCCCTGCTGCATTTCACAGCAGCTGCGGGGGGGAGCCCGGCTGCCCCTGCCGCCCGTCCCGTTTTCACCGCACAAGACCGCAGCGGCTGCCGTGACTACAGCGTCCCTGCCACCTTTGGCCAGCCTGGGAGAAAATCAACCCCAAC
>VZRO01000256.1:27376-73954 GCA_013397915.1 Daphoenositta chrysoptera
ACATTTTCTACTCTAAGGGAGGGTTCAACCTCTCTTAGCAGGCACCTGTCTTTCAAACCCAGACAGTCTTACATCTCACAAGGGACACTTCACAACATCTTCTTGTTATGCTTTTTGGTCACCCTCAGCATCGTCCGGCTGTGCTCTGAATATCTCCAAGGATGGATGTTTCCCAGCCTGCTTCAGCAATCTCTACTAGTGCTTTAACCACCTTCATGGTAAGAGGGTTTTTTCATAGGAGCCATGCTCCAGCCATGTTGCAGTCCCTCTGCCACCTCTGGAGCCTCTCCTGGAACTCTCTCCAGAATGTCCATGTATCTCCTGTACTGCTGATGCCATGATAATTTTTTGCCTTTTCTTTTATATACCTTTTATATACCATTTTATATAGCTTTTATATACCCTCAGTGCTTTTAGCATGCATACCTGTAATTCCTTAAGTCCAGTAACTTAGCACAGACCTAATACTCCATTAAGCCAGGAGACCAAACATCCTGGAGGCCTTGCAGGTGGAGGCCAGAAAGCCCTACACAATCCTGAGAAACCAAGGTCTTCCCTAGAACATCCTGTAAAATGAGATAGGCCCATCCAGGGGGGACTCCTTGGGATGGGGGGTTCATTCCAGCCTCTCATTGGGGAATCTTTGATAGATATGCTAATTTGCAAGGCCTATAAATTGTATACATGATCTATCATGTGGGTGCATTTCAGTGCATTCCACCTTGGAGAAGTAGTGCACCTTAAGGATCCTTAAATAAATACTGAGGTAAAAACTCTTTTTCCCTTAACTGTGTCTGGCTCTTAATTTTAAGACCAGAAAAAGACAGCACTGGGAATCCCTGAACTGGACCCATGACTACAGGAGTGACCTCACCTGTGCTGAGTGGAGCAGAAGGACCCTTTCTGCTGGCAACACTCCTCCCAGTGCAGCCCAGGGTCACGTCAGCCCTCTTGGCTGCCCACTGCTGGATCACTGAGACGTTGTATTCATCATGCTTTAATATAACTAATTTTTACAGATCTTTTAACAGCCGTATACAACATTTCAGGTCATATGGAACAGACATAACCTTAGTATAAAATTCGCTGCTCTCCCAGTTTATTAAGAACTCGAATGTGCTAGAATCACTGGATTTTCTTTTTTATTAGTGTTTGGGTTCACCAATTAATTTTTTTTTTTTTTGAGATTTATACATAATAGTGACTCATTGATGTAAGCCAGTGTAATCTATTTTTATTTAAAAGATAAAAATCAGAGATTAATTTGGTTAACAGAAGTGCCTATTTTGTCTTTATTTTGGTTCCATATTACGCTTCTTGCTAACATTTTAAAACAGTCTAATTACCAGGATACAGACAAGTAATTAAAAATTCATTGATCATTTCCCCCAAATGTTGCCTATCTGCCTCTTTAAATAGAAGCAAGATATTTGCAGTCAGTATGAACAATTATGTGACAGTTTTACAATACTTCACATGTAGATTAGCAGTATTTTTATCCTTCTGGGAAGTTTCAGGAGCACAAGGGTTTAAGGCCTCCACGATGGTCTCAGTGACTCAGGTCAACTCCCATTAAACTGCCCAGCAGACAAAAATGCTGTGGCATTAGCAGAAATTTAGGTTACTCTTGGTAAAACTACTTTTATTAACACTGTGAGTCTTCCACATTATTTCCCAGATATGTCCATGTAGCATTTCTGACTCTGCTTATTTATAAAAATAGTTCCATGGTGTGTGTTAAACTAATGTTGTTCCAAATTTCTGGTTTACACCAAAATCAAAAAAAAATAGGACATTTTTAGTAAGACCTCAGAAATTTATGGGGCCTCCCATCTCAGGTATAATATGAATATATTCCATCACCTCTGTAGAAAAAAACTGTGCATATCTAACAGAATTTTACAGTTTCACATGGTCTAAGGATCAAAAGAAGTCCTAGAAGCAGTCTTTTCCATTTTGTTCACTCCATCAATATTGTCATCATTCCAAAAACTCTTTAAGAGAAATTTGAAAGCAAAAACCTTGCTCACTCATCATTTAAACATAGAAAAGTATATTTTAAAACACTTTTTGATGTGACTGCTCCATTCTCAAATTTATCATCAGTATCTACAAAAGGCAAAATTCCTTGAATTGCCACACATGATTTTCTAACATGTTTTGGCCGTATAGAGATGAACATAGGTAATATTTTTTCAGTTTCTTATGGCTAAAAATATTTACAGAGACAAAAAGGAATTATCCTTGGACTCTTAGATGCTCTTGCCAGTACTCACAAGTGCAGAAATATCTGAAAAGGAAAAATTATGGATTGGAAGAGTGGGCTAAATTGTTTTCAAGACTGAAAAATAAATATTTAAAACAAAAAAAGATTAACAAAAACAAAACCCCAAAACCTAAATCTTAAAGCGCTGTTTCACATTTGTAAAAAATGTTCATTTTTCTACATCTTCCTTCATGGTTTCGGCATATCCTGTCTTTCCAATCTATTTTCCAATTAGTCCTATATGATGGTGGTGTATTATCTCTAAGAAATACATATTCTGATGAAAGAAAGAGAAACAAAAATCTGAGGCCTTAGTAAGAGGCTACATTTTAAGCCTTATTTTAGTAGCATCGTGTGTGAGCGTTCTCCACTGGTTTTTAGCACACAGAAGTCCATCGCAGCATCTTCTTTTTAAATAGGCTTATGTTTTGGTGACAGTGTTGCTGTGTAGGTTAAAGTATAAAATATCTCCAAAATCTTTCTTGTCTGTACCAAAAGTCTGATTCTTGTAAATGAGTGAGATTTTAGGGAATGTACCAGCAATCTGATCACAGTGGCTTTGGGGAATTACACTTTATCATTACTGCACAGGTGGGTCAATTGAGCTCACTTGCTGGTGCTTGTCTTTCTCTGATGAAACACTTGAAATTCCAGTCAGTGAGACCTTGTTCAATCAATATGTAGCACTGAGGTAACCCACAGGGTCAAATTGTTCAGGGCATTTTTCAGTCAAGCATTCTGCTGGAGTGTCCAATGTCAGAGCACAAAAATCATATATCAGATTTTAAAATCCCTTACTGTCTCAAAAGGCAATAAATTTAACTTTGTGGAAGGATAATTACCCTCTTGAAGTAAAAACTTACTGAAGTTTTCCATATTCTTGCTGTCTTCTTCCAGCAAAAGTGAGTGGGTCCCTCCTCAGTGGATCATTTTGCTGTTTGGCTGGTTTCTCACAGAAACTCAGCAGCAGCAGGTGTCCAGCAAGTCAGTTCTGTCAATGTAAGCAAGCTGCTCTGTGCCTAAATTTAAGATTCAGTATTCCTAAATGAAGATGAGGCATACTATGTCTTTGATTTGGCCCCAGAATTTCCTGCATTCTTTTAAATAAGTGTCAAACAAACAAAAAAACCCCTTTGATTGACAAAAATATCCTTTGATTGATAAGATTTCTGCTTTTCAACTGTTGCTAATTAATCTGTCAGGTCAATAAAAATCCATGTAGAGTCAAGATTCATTTCATACCTAGGGAAACAAGCCTTGCTTGGCTGCCTGAATTCCCAGCCAGTGTTAGAAAGAAAGTGACTTTCTCTTTCTTGGTTCCTAACAACATTTCAAGAAATGGAAATGAAAATTGCTGGTGGGGACCTTGCACTGTTGTAACTGGAGCAGACCTATTTTCATGTATTTCAGAAACTTCCTCTACCCTTTTTTCAATTGCTTGTGTCTTGATCCTATTTAAAATTTTTTGACTAAAGCTGTCTTGGTGTGATTTTTTTAACAAGTTTCCACTCCCAAATACCTTTCCCAATATTACCAAAACCAAGGCTACTGAAAAGTAAACTGTTCTCCATTATTTAAATTTCTGTTGATCTTCTTCTTAATGGCTTTGGAGAATGTGGTTAAAATATGATGGTGGAGTAACACTTGTGATGCCTCTGTGCCTCTTAACATCTGTATAAAATTTGTCATAGTTTAGGTTTCATTCTTAACAGGATTAAGCAGAAAAATTACCTCTTTTGCAACGTACCTTTATTCACTTTTAACTAGGACAAATGGTTGAAGAAGTTGGCTGATGTGAACACAGAGGCAGCAATAAATGGTGAAACAGGAGGAAAAGAGACGTGCAAAGGAAAGGTAAGGTTAGGTCAAGAAAACAAACAAGAACGAGAAGCTGGTCCAGGAGTTGGTAGACTGGGGACAGGCAAAAACATTTAATGGTGAAAATCCGAAGGCAAAAGGTGGCTAGGACTTGAGATTCTGCCAGGTAAAGGGCAGAAATGTTTTAATTTGGAAGCATAACTTATGACTTTGCAACATGGGTAGTGAACATCTAACTTAGAATTCATTTGCATGCTGAGAATGTCTTTTGTGATTCAAGAAAATCTGATCTTTCTTTTCATTTGTTCAGGACCAAGGAGAAAGATAACAAGAATCCAGAGGAAAAAGTATTGATATAATAATGGCAAAAATATAAGACTATTAAAATTAATAGGAACTTTCCTAGAAAAAGTATTCCATTCTATTCTCAGCAATAAATTACTGTAAACTCTCCAATTAAAAAAAAAAAATCCTCTCAGTAAAGTATTTGTACAGAATTACTTTAATTAAGTCTATTAGAATCCCCTTAGGCTTAGGTTTTACTGGGTTATTAGAGAAAATGTGAAAGTTTACATTCACATGGATTTATTTGTTCTGGAATATGCTTAACTCAGTTTGAAGAAGGACAGATTTTTTTCAATAACTTCTGGATAAATATTGAGATACATAGAACGTATATCAGAAAGGCCATTTATGATCTGTAGCATTCTTTTTCATACTGGAAATGTAGGCTAAATCTTGCCAATCTGTAAAGTTCCTCCTTTGTTTTTTTTTTTAAGCTTTAGCCATTCATCACAGCATGTGGATATGATGAATACACCAAATGTGCAATATGTTCAGTTCATCTGAAGGAAACTTCATTTATTCAGCATGAGACTGAAGTCAGTTTACAGTTCTGAGAATTCTTAGAAGTGAATTATTATACTAAATCATATGTTGCTACACTAAAATGTAAAGCCCTGAAAACATGAAACAATGCAAGAAAAGCCAGGGTTAGTGCAAGGAATCTTTTCCTACATTACACAGAAATTATTAAAAAGCAGTTAAATTAACAACAGCAACTCTCAGAGGATTTCCCGTTTTGCCTGCATGGTACATAGATGTAGGGAGGAACTCACCAGTGCTGAATATCTCTGTCCTCTCTCATCATCGTTCTTTAGACAGCTGTTCTCCTGTCTCCCTCACAATGCTCTTTCATGTCAAAACCTAAATTTTAACTAAACTTCGAGGTGTTAATGATGAGTGGTTGTTTTAAAAGGTGAGGTAATTCTTTGATGGTGGGTCAGAAACAGATGCAGCTCTGAGATCTTGGTGGGGAGGGTTTCATTTGCTATGTGGGAGAAACTCCAAGAACAGGAGCAAGTCCCTTTGACCCTTAGACTTTGCCTCAGCAGAGCGTGTTTCCACTGGGGTGAGTAGCAGGGGGTGCAACGAGGTGAGCTTTAAAGTCCCTTCCAACCCAAACCATCCCGTGATGCTCTGACACTGTGAACGTGCCGGTGACAGAAGATGTGTGTTTTCTACCTTAACAGCAAGATGTCTGATCCAAGTGAATTATCAGTGACATGTTTCCACTCAGCTCAGTCCTTTGTGAGCCAGGACACCAGCACTGGTGTCACCAAACAGGCTGTACAGGCATCACAGGGCCCCATGGACACATTGCATAGGAATGTCCCAGTGCATCTGAACCGAGGCTGCCTCTAGGGAACAAGGTTGATGTAGAAACAAAAATGCTGTTCACTACAGCATCTGGATTTGTGCCCAATCCAGGTAACAGCAAAATAACTTTGGTCACCTCAGGGTAGTGCTTAAGCTGTCAAAATAATTACGCATCACAAGAAATCATAAAATCACAGAAAGGTTAGGGTTGGAAAGGACCTTAAAGATCATCTCTTTCCAACACCAAATCAACTATTTTAAACAAATCAAGCCTTCCTGTAGGTCTCCAGCAGCAGGCATGGAATTTGATATGGATTTAAGGTCTCAGTATATCCCTGAGGGCTCGAGAGACCAGAATTTCATCCATCTTGCCCAGTTTTTTAACCCCCTGGCCAAAAAAGGGAGTCCAGAATGCCTTTCCTCTTTTCACTTGTGCATTACTTTGCCCTAGTTCCCAGAGATTTTTACAGCAAGAACATAATCTGTGAGGTCTTCTTCTCACTAGTGCTGTGTCTCACATGGACCTACAGTGCAATGTTCCTTTTTTCTGTTCCCTTAAAACCCCTGCAGCCTTAGAAGCTGGAGTTCATGGAATTGCTGCAGAGGCATCACACAGGAGCCTTACTGTGGGGTGGGGGAGCAAAAAGTCTCATTATTATTTTTTCTGAGTAATGGCAGAGAGGAACACAGACATTTTTCTTCAAGCAGAGACCTGGGGTGAGAAGGAAAATTTCAGCAAAACAGAGAAAAAGTTTCATCCCTGGATGAAAGACTGGGGATGAACTAAGGAAGAGTTCCATCACACAAACCAGGTTAACCTGTAGTTATTTCTGGCCTCGGTTTTTTTTTTTGTTTTTTTTTTTTTTTTGACATGAAACTCTGCCTTGGAGTCCTGTTGCAATGTGTTCACACATAATGTGTGTAACAAGAGCCCTTTTTGATAAGTTTCAGAGCTCAGAACTTTCTCATCCAGAAGTTTAGGGTACTTTGTGTTCTGCAGGATGTTGGAGCAAGTGATGTGTGTCACTTTGCTATGCCAAGCACCCACTTTCTAGATTTGTTTTGCAGGTAAATAGAGACGGAAAGTTTTTGAATGGAAAATTAAATAGATTTTTATCAGCAATGCTTCATAAATGGCTAATTAGGGATATTTTTTACAGTATGATTAATTAACAATGCAAATCAAGAAATTAACCCAGCTGAAGCGTAGATGACTGAACCAGTTGCAAAACCCCATATATTGAGTTTTCTTGACTGAATTTTCTTCCATTGGACTTAAATCCATTTATGGAGCTGATGCAAAAGCAGTGCACCACTTATATTCTGAAAATAAGACTTAAATGTGCAGAGGAGCCTTTCTTCGTATTATGATGTGACATTTTACTCACCTTATGCAATATTGTGCAATTTCTGGTTATTTGAAGGATATATACTTATTTATTTTTAAAAAAAGAGGAAAATTATCAAAATAAAATTCAGCAGCTGAGAAAGTTGAAAATCTTTGAGGACATAAACCCCATTCATTCAGTTTGAAAAAATGTAATATGTTTATGAGCACAAAGTACCAAAATTCAGAAATTGTGAAATTGGTTCATGTTCTGCTGAACTCCTGACTGTTTCATAGATTCCTTCAGTAACACAATAAGCCAGTACAGAAACACTGAAAGCCAAACTGTAGAAACTTCTATACAGAGAGAAAGTACTAGAAAATTATGCTAATAAATTTCATTTGATGTGAAGGATATTGAAAATACCAAATGTTTTGGAATAGTATGTTTTGGTGTTATAGTGGATGCATTATCTATAATTTCTATAGGGAAATCTTCTTCTTCTTCTGGAAGATGCCACAATTTATTTTTTTTTTAATGATCCCTTCCTCAAGGTACAGAGATGAATTAGAATATCTCATTTAGTATTTATCCAGTTTATTTTGCATCCATGATAATGGAGTCCAAGCAAGAAACCTCTCGTGTTCTGCCACCTCAAATGAACAGCAATAGACTTAGAGCTCCTGAAAGGAGTTTCTTGTAGAATTAGAAATGCCAAAAAGCAAATGAAAGAATTTGTCCCCCTTCAGTCCTTAAACCAGAGTCCCTGCTGTGGTTTGGGTTCTCTCCTGCTGAGATACACAGAAGCTGGACAGGTAATTCATCCCATTACAATCACCTTCTCCTGCCAGTAGAAGAAGTGCTCATTAACTGAAAGCGAAAATAGCTATTTGGGAGGACTCTCCACCATTAAAAAAAAAATATTTTATTTATATTCTTTCCATCTTAATGCCAAGGAAAGAAACAGGCACAGAATGTGGTAAGACGGAGCACTTAAATGACATTCAGTATTGTTTAAAGGAAGGTCTATGAAATAAATACACAGTCCATCAAGCAGATGAATATGAATAGTAGTTTCAATGTTTTAGCTTGGCATATAACTAACTAAAGGTGTCAAAAACAGCTGAGTTAAGAAAGAAATAAAGCAAACATCATTCTAAGTTGGAATTATAGTGCCTGTGGAATTCTTAGACTGTTCCTCTGTGAGCAAAACAAAAAGGTGCCATAAATAAATAAAAAAAAAAAAAAAGAAAAACCTTCCATATTCATTGGAAAGTAACAGTTTCTGAAAACAACACTGAAGCTGAAACAAACAACAAAAAAGGATTTTTTGAAATGGATGGGGATGAGGGGTTCTTTTTAAAAATTACAGTGTTTGTAGTGTGTAAATGTTAAACTCTTCTTGAACAAAACTTATCTTTTTATTTCATTCTGCTCTGGGAAAAGCTTATTTTGAAAACACGCACTGGAAGCTGGAAGGAACCTTTTTATGCCTTTTTCATGGCTTTCAGTTCTTTAGAATAAATACAATCATAAAGTCATCGTAGAATCACGGAAAGGCCTGAATTGGACCAGACATTAAAGATCATCTCGTTCAACTTACCCGATATGGGCAGGGGCACTTTCAACTAGACCAGGAATAAAAAAAATATGTGATAGCTTGTGGAAATGCTGATTTTTCACTGGACTGAATTCAGGTTTTGCAGAGTATGGATTTCTGTGCCATGGGTTTTTTTTACTTCCACATTGTGCTTGTGGAATAAAGATTCTCTCTCATTTTGGCTAAGAGTGTGAGGAATTATTCTGCTTTTCTGTTTGGCTTGAATTCTTAGCAGGAAATGCGGGTGCAGATGTGAATTAACCCATAAAATGTACATTTGATGACTGTGTATATGAGATTTCAAAAGGCAAAGCAATTCTTAGACATTGTGAACATATAGGAAAGTTATTTAAAATATTATTTCCTTACTTCTTTATGAGTCATTCATGTCTTGCACACTCTCTGTGCAGCATAAAAAATTCCAAAATCTGTATTTTGGGGTTCACTGAGTGAATATCTGAACAAAGAAGGACACTGCAGAGTGTTTCAGTAACATGAGCAGGCATTTCATTTCTAGACCATTGTCCTCCGTCATTATAGCATGCATAATAAACGCCACAGGATCAGAGAAATTTTGGGATTGGAAGGGACCTTAAAGCCCACCCAGTTCCACTCCCTGCCATGGGCAGGGACACCTTTCACTAGAACAAGTTGCTCCAAGCCCCATCCAACCTGGTCTTGAGCAATTCCAGGGATTCTGACTCCATGAATTGGGGTAAAATTACCTGTGCATTCCTCACCTAAGAGCCATCGATAATTTTTGGTGCTGTGCTGCTGAATTCATGAAATGGCTCAGAAAAGCATTTGTATTTTCCCTGCTTTAAAGTAGTGAGATGGGAAATACAAGAAGCAAGTTAAAAAACCAATGTCAGCAAAAATAATAGTATATTTTTATCTATAAGGAACGTCACTGCTGAAGCATGTAAACATAGTACACAGGTATATCTGTAGCATTAAAGAAGAAGAATTTAATCAGAATTAGGGATTTTAGGACCGTCTTAATTCCATGGCACTCGGATAAAACATTAAAAATTATCAATAGGAAGATGACACCTCCCAGATGTAAGAGTTTACCCTCAGACCTTACAGAATTAAAGTACACAGACAGTTCCAAGCCCAGTAAGATAGGTATGTTGATGTATTGAAAATAGCCCAGGGAACTTAGATATTTCCCATTCATTTTGGCTGCTAAATACACATCTGCTACACAAATTTCTTTGAAAATCTCACCGTTCTTTTTCAAAGATGTGAAGATATCTATTTAATGCTGTTGAAAAACTAAAACTAATTTAATAGCTTAAAGAAACTATAAAGAAGAAACATAAAAATGAATGCTCTAAGAATGTGACTTTAAAAACTATTCTATTATAGATAATAATTTGATCTTTTTATACAGATATTTAAAGTATTTTTTGTATCTTTTTAAAGTTGTTCTTTAAATGGAATAGGTTGGTTTTGATTATTGCAGCATTTTTGCTTTTAATGAAGAGAATGATTTTAAAAATTGAAGCACTTATTTGACTTGTATTTTATTGTGTTTTAAAAATTTATTATTTCTGTTAATTTTATTGTATTTCATAGAACCACAGAAAGGTTTGGGTTGGAAGAAATCTTAAAGCCCATTCCATCCCACACCTGCCATGGGCAGGGACATCTTCCACTAGCCCAGGGTACTCCAAGCCCTGTCCAACCTGGCCTTGGACACTTCCAATGATCCAGGGGCAGTCACAGCTTCTCTGGGCACCTTGTGCCAGTACCTCAGCACCAAACATTGCAAAAAAATTCTTTCTATCTACAATCTAAATGTACTCTTTCTGTTTAAAAGTGTTGCCTTTTTTCCTGCTCCTGCAACCCCTAATGAAAAGTCACTCTCCATCTTTCTTGTAGGTGCCTTTTAAGCACTGACAGGCTGCAACAAGGTCTCCCAGGAGCCTTCCTTTCTTCAGGCTGAACAACCCCAACTCTCTCAGTCTTTCCTCACAGAAGATGTGTCCCAGGCCTCTGACCTACTTTTGTGGAACACCTTCAAGAGATCCATGCCTTTTTGTGCCCTCAAGACTGGGCACAGCAGTGCAGGTGGGGTCTCACAAGAGCAGAGGGATAGAAGCACCTCGGTCCACCTGCTGGTCCCCCTCCCTTTCCTGCAGCCCAGAAAAAGGTTGACCTTCTGGGCTGCAGCTGGACATTGCTGCCTCACACCCAGTCTTTTAACCACCAGCACCCCCAAGTCCTTCCCTCCCAGGCTGCTCTCAATTCTTTTATCACCCAGCCTGTGTTGATACCAGAGGTTGCCTCAACCCAGGTGTGGCAGGACATCCACCCCTCCGTCATGGCTGGGGCATTTGGAAGATGCCGCGACACTGGCTGTCCAGCTAGCTGTGTTCGCCAGCGCCCGGATGGGAGAGGATGGTGGAGGCTGCTCGCGGGCACGGCAGGGTCGGCGAAGTCCCAGTTTGGGTTCACCAGACCCACAGGTGATGCGGGCGCGCAGGAAAGAAGGAGGGAGGCGGAGGGGCTTCTCGTGGTGGCTGGTTTATTTGGGCGCCAGGGTCACGCCGAGAAGCGAAGGGAAAAAGCCGCAAAGGGCAGTTACACAGGTGTTTTATCTTTTACAGAGTGGGAGGGGAGAATACAGAACACATCCAATGGTGCAGGGGTGCGGGGTTTGAATTTTCGCAGGCACGAGTACAGACCGATGGGAAGCATTGTGGGAGGGGAGGAATACCGTGGGGGTATTGGGGAATACAGAATTTTCCAAAGGGAGAAACCAAATATAGGGGCTGGGAGGGGATGGCAGTGGCTGGTTATGGGGTGAACCAATAACCTGCCATAGCAAACCGCAACAGGAAGAGATAACTCAGGCCAGATTAATAGCCTAGTGAGGAGTCAGATAGCCCAGCAGAAGGTTGGAGAGCCCAGCAGCAGGTCACCTCCAGGCTCCTGAGAGTCTGAGTCCAAGCCTCAAGTACACATCTTGGTATGAGAGCAGATGTGGAAAAAGATAAAGAAAAATAAACATCAGTGACCAAAAGACATGGTTATTATGTCTATAAAAGCCCACACAATTATCACAGAGGCAGAAGTCTCTTACACACTCCGTGTGACTTTGAGGTCACTTTCCCGGGAATTGAGAGAAAGGAATTCTATGTCTGCCCCTTCAAGAACTGGCAGTAAGAAACATTGGATCCTAAGTTATACTATTTCTTAGCTAGCTGTGAATTTAATAGTACCTTTAACTCCACGTGTATGATACTAGTATTCGCTTTTTGTCTTATCCCTGTGTAGTAATATGTTGCAGTGTCCTATGGCAGGTTCCCCGCATATGTATTGGTGTGCCTCAAACCCGGCCACTGCCATCTCCTCCTCTCCCCTATATTTGGTTTCTTCCTTTGGAAAATTCTGTATTCCCCTATCCGCCGCTGGCCCACAGTACTCCTCCTCTCCCACAATGTTCCCCATTGGTTCTGTACCCCTTTTCCGCCAGAATTCAAACCCCGCGTCCCTGCACCACTGGGTGTTTTGTATTCTCCCCTCCCACTCTGTAAGGGATAAAATACCTGGGTAACAGCCCCTCGGGGCTTCTCCACGCGATCCTGGCACCCCAATAAATCCTCTACTACGAGAAGCCCCACCGCCTCATTCATGCCTTCCAGTGCACCCGTACCACCGGTGGGTCTGGTGAACCCAAACTGGAACTTCGCCGACCCTCCCGCGCCCATGCGAGCAGCCTCCGCCATCCTCTCCCGTCCGGGTGGGTGTCTGGCACTGGTGGCTAGCCGGACAGCTAGTGCCGCAGCAGTAATAGTCTGTTTTAAGTCTTACCTCTGTTAGTCTTGTGTCTATTAATAAATAATTCATTTTATAATAGACTGAATCGGCCATTATTAAAGAACTTGAGGATGAGATTTTTGGGTACTGGACACCTCAATACCAGCACCTTTGGGTGCTGGACTGCCTGCTGCCAGAGGCTGGGGCAAAAGGCAAGAGTTGATTTAAACCCACATCATCCATTCATAACACCAGGTGGACCTTGTTCTTGACCCTGTTGAACTGCAGGAGTTTTGCATAAGCCCACTCCTGAAGCCTGTCCAGTTCCCTCCCGTCCCTTTCCCAGGTGAATCAACTGCATGAGCAGCTTGGTGTCTCCTGCAAAGCTGCTGAAGGTGCCTTCAACCCTACACTTATTTTCTAAAAAAATTTATTGAGGTATGAAGATATAAATGGAGAGGGACGAATATTTTTCAAAATTCTTTCACTCATAATTGAGTGCATTTTGTTCCTCGTTACCATTTTGCTTTTCAGTCAAGGAGGAGGAAATGTGAATCTTAATCGATAATTAGTCAAGTTAGTGGTACTTGCTTGTTAAATAATGAACTCCTGAACTGCACCAGGAGTACAGTTTTCCTTTTCCTTTTGTCAAGCTTAGCCTTGCACTGAATTGTGCATTATAATTTCCCATCCTTTGAAGTAGCTAAATCACTCCTGCAAAGTCCTTGTCCTGGTTTTGGAGACAAAAGTCTTAGGAGGAAATGCTCTGGCATGAGCGCTTTCCCCAAAGAAGAAAAGGGGCCTTCCCCTTTCCTCCGCCAATAAAATAAATAAACAAAAGCAAGTGAAAGTGGAAAAAAAAGAACTGAACTATTTATTAACACAAAATACAACTGGAAAAAAAACAAAGAAAAAGGAAATGGTGCCCACAGCGAGGCGACAACTGGCCCCCCCCAGTCTATGGGAGGGGAAGGGGAGTCCACACAGCAGGCTGCTGGAGAAGGGCAGATGGAAAAAACCTGTTGACTCCTCGTCAGTGTCGGCTCTCCTCCTCACAGCAGGCGATGCTAGTGGGTTTCTGCATCCTTTCACCCCTTCACTCACCAGCCTGGTCTTCTTCAGGATTCGGACCAGCGGAGCCACCCCGCAGGCCCCCCGGTCCAGAGAGAAGGGAAGGTAAGCAGGAGGTCAGGGGAAGGAAAGGGGAAAACAAACAAAACCTTTTCCTAAACCAGCAAGAATGGGAAAAAGAACAGAGAGAGAGAGAGCACCGCAGTGTCGCCAGCGCACTCCCTCCCCAAGCCCGGCAGAGCCGTTGCCCCCAGGCCGTTGGGCTGAGTTGTTCAACCGACCTGCACCTGGGGGACCGAGGCTCTGGCCCCACCCCCCGGGTCCACCTTAAAGGTGTAGACACCTTGGGCACTAAGCAGACGGTTATGAAATAAAGGAGCCTCATTACATCACCCCACGACAGTCCTTTGCGTTTGTCTCCATTTTGAGAAAATGCATTCTTGAAAAACTTTTCCTTGCTGATGTTACAATTACAATCTTTCTTTATTTTGTTTTGTTTCCGCTTGAAAATGGCTAAATACCTTATGCTCAGCTCAGGACTGTTTTTTCATTATATTTATTGCTTTCTTTTTGAAGACGAAGTGCTGTGTGCCACTTGAATACTTTTTTTTTCTGCATGTATTGATACTTTGAAATAAAGCCAGAGCACTGCATGACAATGCACTTTATGCAGAAAGTGGTGGTGCAGTTGAAAGTCAGTGGTGAGCACTGCAGGAGCTCACGGGTACAGTCTCTAATTAAGAGTGTCTGATGGCAGATCCCACTCTCATATAAACAGAAAACATTGGCATGCTCATGGTAATGGCAGCCTCTGTCTCCATACAATTTTTATGTGGTTTAATAGCATGTTTATCACTTACTCTCAGATTCACAAATTCTAACCTAAATGGCAAAATAAATTTAAATAGTAGTTATGCAAATAGAGGACATGGCAAGTGCAGCATTTTAGGGAGGTAGTGGAAAGGAGTCTCCACTGTTACCTGAATCGCTACACATGCACTTTGGTCTTTACAATGTTTTGCCTTGCTAAAGTGAGAAATATAGAGAATATGTTTTTGACAGGGGTATTTACCCATTTCAGAAGATAAACATGTACAGGCAAAACTCTTCTTTCCTTTGGTGATTGAGTAACTTGAGATAATAGTGAAAATCCCTTTTTTCTTCTGCTAGTACACTCTACTTTTGTCCTTCTG
Source organism: Daphoenositta chrysoptera (assembly GCA_013397915.1). Taxonomy (NCBI): domain Eukaryota; kingdom Metazoa; phylum Chordata; class Aves; order Passeriformes; genus Daphoenositta; species Daphoenositta chrysoptera. The sequence continues at coordinate 42,080 of VZRO01000256.1, forward strand.
CTCGTACATGTTCCTCAGAGAAGGGAACTCTTCTACCCTCAGGTCTCCTTCTTGCAAGCAGTGACCTAACCAGTGTTGTAAATCTGCTCTCTCCTCCTCTGGCTCAAAGATCCTAGATTTTGCTTTTGTAAATTTGTATACCTTCCTGTGGGGACCTGTGTGGTGGCCTGTAAGGCCAAAGAGCGAAAGCCTCAATCTCCTTCTGAAAGGCAGCAGCTGGAAGATCTCTCATGCTTAGGGTGAGTGGATTGGCTCCTCCCAAGATCCTTTGTTCGCTCATCATTATGTATGCACCTTTTGTTACTGCTTTTGGTTACTTTATTGGTTTTGTTTCTCCTCCCCTTTTCTGCCCTATATGCCTCTCCTTCCAGATTGTTCTCCCTTTCCCGCTCTCCCATTAGTCCCCATTCCTAGCCACTCCTTCGGGTTTTCCCTGTTGGCCTCTGTACCTCAACCCCGCCCATGTACCGCCCTTGTTCCCTGAAACCATTGGCCCTCCTGCTCTCTCCGCCCTCCTCGTCCCCATACAAAACCCCACGAGCCTGGTGTGTCTTTGTCTTCGCCTCTGGGAACCTTCACGCCATGTAAATAAAGTTCTTCTGTGGAACCCCATGCAGGGACCCTCCTTCGGCTCCTTTATCGCCGCCGGGCTGCGGGGCCGTGCTCTCTGGGAAGGTTGCGGCTTGCTACACCATGCCATGCTTTGAAAAGGCACCGCAACACCTTCCCAGCTGAAACGAAGAAATTGCGTGACCCCAGGGCAGCCCATACTCTGCTGATTGTGGCTTCTGAGAAAACATGACATGGTAGAAAACTGAGGGTACTTTGGTATCATGCCCATAATGCAGGGGGATTTTCAAGTCGTGACTGGTTGGAGACACGGTTTGTTGTCTCTGGTTATATTTTTAAAGAAGAAGTAAAATTAGGATATGGTGTCAGAGTCAAGATTCAAGGCAACAAAAGTTCTTGGAGATAGCTCAGTATGTAGACAGGCAACTTGTGGACCTAATAATAAACTGGAAAAAGAGCTTAAAGCCTCCTTGCAGACTGGATTCTTGGAGACAGGCACATGGGATTAGCCATTTAACAAGAACTGGGAGCCTCAGACTCACAAAGTACACCTTGCTGGTCCACTGCCAAGCTAAAATTTTTCTCAATATCTTCTTTTCTTCCTCTAGTATTTGTAGTTCTGAATCACCTTCCATGAGCTGGGATCTTTAAATTTTCTTTACTAGGCTAACACAGGTAAATTTCAGGCCGCCTCCCTTTATTAGCACATTCTGATAATTTGAGGGTATAACTGTTTTTAACATTCAATCATCTTGATTTTCACAGCAATTTTTTTGCTTTTTCCTGTACCTTCTTGTGAGTTGTCATTTCACCATTTCTTTTTCACCCAGCTTTGACCATTACAGCAGATGTAGAATCATGGAATTGTTAAGGTTGGAGAAGACCTTTAAGGCCACCTTTAAGTCCAACTTCCAGCCCAGCACCACCATGTCCACCACTAACCATGTCCTCAAGTACCACATCCATACATTTTTTTAATACTTCCAGGGATGGTGACTCCACCACTGTAAATTCCAAACATCTTGGTGCATTTAGGGTGTAATACGTTCCCTGTTATATTCTTATTTTAATCATTCACGTGTTCAATGCATTCTGTGGCAGTAACCAGCTTTCTTGATTTCTTCATCATTCTTACTGATTTGGACAGTTTGACCAATGTATCCTTTTTAGTACCCAGGATAAATCTCGAGATCTATCAAATGGTTGAACATCACCCTTGCTTTGGGAGATCGATGGTTAATAAATTTCCAGCTGTAACTTTTAGGCCTCACCACTGTTCATGTTTATAGAGCTGCCACCAGTTTCAACAAATACCTCAGGGACAAAAATGGGCTGAGGTGAAGTCCAGAATATGATAGAATAAAACAGAATATAATGTAGAATAGAATACACTATAACATTAAAAGTGTAGTCAGTTTTCACAATACTGTGAAACACACTGTGGTAAGCGCTGTAAATGCAGGTCTCTGAATGCTTCCTCTATCCGTTTCCAAATGAACAACCAACACAGATTGGAATGCAACAGGAGTTAAATTCAGAACTGTCTCTCATGAAATGTAGATTGTCTTCTAAAGAACAACCATGGCATTTGAAAATGTGCTTCAAAAACCTTAACTGAAAAGCACAAAGGCATTTGATTATCTCTTATCTTCATAATTTAATCTTGGAATGTAATAAGAATTCATGATTTGTTAGTTTTTATACTAAAAGACTATTCAATGGAAAACCCTGCAAGAAATTATATTGTGTATAAATCCTACCCTGACTCAGTCTGCAGCTCAATCCTGTTTATCACATCTCCTTGAAACTTTAGGGTGGCTTTATGTCTTAATCTAACATCTTGCTAAATCCTGTCTCAATGTCTTAGTCTTTATGACTTAGTCTTATATTCCAAGCTTATAACTTAATCTTTGTTTGATCTTTGTTTTTAGAAGTGCAGTAGAGATCCCAGTCCTCACACAGTCATGGAAATAAATCGTATTTGTTCTTTTTCTTATGTCTCCATCAGTAGAAACCTGGCAGCAGCACAAAGTTATTGGTTAAGTGGTGGAGTTTGGAATTCAAATTGTGTTTCTTTCCTGACAAGTATGTTTCCCTGTCACTTGGCCTCGTGCTTACATAAAAGTGGTTAGGTTGTTGAATGTCTGTTCTGGTTTGGAAACAAACTCAATAATGGTCAGAAACACAGAATACTTTGGTTTTTTATGCTCTGCCTGCTTTTTATTATATGGCTGTCTCAGGCAATGTGAACTTATGGGCCACTTCATCTTTGGCTGTAGAAGATTTCAGACACATTCCTACAGAATTCGAGCTCCTTGTCTTCTACAGAGGATGAAAGAACCTATGAATTACAATAGATATAGGACTAATTTGCAGCAGCAGGTTTACTTTATTAGGTAGAACAGGCGGTTTTCTTCTTACCTAAAAGCAAGTAAGGTTTTCCCGACCAGTACAAATTGAAGTTATAACTTACGTTTTTGATGTAAAAGTGTTACTTTTTAATTCATGGGGCAGGAGAAGTTCTGAATTTGATCCCTTCATGCACAAGCAACACACCCTTGTGAAAACATAATAGGTCTGAAACATTTTGTTCTGCTCTGTGTTGAACCATGTCTGACTAAGCAGGTGACATTAGAAGACCTAATGAAGTCACACTCTGTATGATATTGTCTGTGTGCCAAATACATCCTGTTAAACCATGGATCCTTAGTTAACTACATGTGACAACACAGCCAGTGCAGTTAATTCTTAGCAAGATTTGTCAGCTAATCAACAGCGCATCAAAGGAAAAAAAACTGACCTGCAAATGCTTGATTACACCAAATTTTCTTTTAAAAACCAGTGTTTAAGTAACCCTCATGTCTTGAGGAATAATATTTCAGTTTAAAAAAGGTAAAACTATGTGATTTATCATAAAATTTACTTCAGTCCAGCACATCTCACTGAGAAGGATTTTTTCATTGTTTCTTTTTTCCTACTTCCCTAATTTTTCTGAGTTGAGTGCTTTAGTCCTTTTCAGAACAAAAGGTCCTCTGATGTACTTACCACTTTTCATCACAATCTTTAAAGTAAGGTGAATTGAAAACTTCCTTCTGAAATATAGTCAGAATCTAGTAGCTGCTGCTTCTAAGCTGTCAGTAGTGATTTTCAGTCTCCTCAGACTTGAAATTCAGAAATGCAAAATTATTAAAGAGAGAAGGAAACAAAAAGAGAAGTTTTGGACAAACTTCTTTTTGGGGAGTCTCTTGACTGGAAGCCATTTTATGAATCCAAGAAGTCATTGTTATTTTTTCATTACAGTATGTTAATCATAAGAGCATAAATTGCAGAATAATTTCTACACTTGGTAGAATGGAAGACCAGCACATGCAGGCTAAAACCTTAAAAAGCTGTTTGGAGACTTTTCTGGTTTGTAATTTCATGCTTGGACTGAATGAATATTGGGCATGGACAGATACCTTTGACAGCAAGTAAACCTCAGCATTGCTGATGGTCCAACCTGATATACAGCCTGTTACAGAATAAAACTGAGGAGCACTTTAGAGTTACTCAGTTACTGCTGCTGTTGTTTAGTTTAGAAAAACAGTCTGAAGCATCTCAACCAGTGCTCCATCTCTCATACTGCTTCTGTTTGCAAGAATGTCTTACTGGGAGTAATTTTTCATTGAACAATATTTCAGCTACTGAATCACATTATCCTTGAAGAATCATTGGTTTTACTTGAAAATAAAAGCTGTTTCCCTTGATATTTGTTTTGAGTTTGAGTTGTTTTCACAAAAGCAAATTAGGCTGTGGTGGTTTGAACCTGGCTGGAGGCCAGGTGCCCAACAAAGCTGCTCCATCACTCCCCTCCACAACAGGACCACACAGAGAAAATATAACAAAAGGCTCATGAGCTGAGATAAGGACTGGGAGAGGTCACAAACCCATCACTGGTACAGGCAAAACAGACTAGACTTGGGAAAATTAAATTTATTACAAATCAAAATCTGAGCAGGATAATGAGTATGAAAAAAAGTCTTAAAAAACTTTCCCCCCACCTCTCCTTCCTTCTTGGGCTTAATTTTATTGCTAATTTTCTACCTTCTTCCTTCCAGTGCCACAGGGAGACAGGGAATGGGGGTCACGGTCAGTTCATCACAGACTCTTTCTGCTGCTGCTCAGGGAGAGGAGTCAGAGTCCTTTCCCTGCTCCAGTGCGGGATCCCTCCCACAGGAGACAGTTCTCCATGAACTCGTCCAATGGAAATCCTTCCCACGGGCTGCAGTTCTTCCCCAGCTGCTCCAGCACCCCTTTCCAGGGGCTGCAGCCAATCCTTCGGGCACATCCTGCTCCAGCCCGAGTTCCCCACGGGGTCACGAGTCCTGCCAGCAAACCTGCTCCAGCGTGGGCTCCTCTCCCCACGGCTCTGCAGCTCCCTGTCAGGAGCTGCTCCAGCACGGGCTTCCCAAGGGGCCACAGCCTCCTTTGGGCATCCCCCGGCTCCACTGGGGGCTGCTCCAAGAGCTGCAGGTGCATCTCTGCCCCGCTGTGCCCTCCACGGGCTGCAGGGTCACACAGCTGCCTCACCATGGGCTGCCCCAAGGAATCTCAGGGGATTCTCAGCTCCAGCACCCGGAGCAGCTCCTGCCCTTCCTCCTGCACTGCCCCAGGTGTCTGCAGAGCTGTTCCTCCTGCACACTCCTCTCTTCTCGGGTTGCAATCACCTCTGCACGATAACTTTTTTCCTTTCTTAAATCTGCTATCCCAGAGGTGTTACTGCCATCATTGGTGGGCTCACGCTTGGCCAGCAGCGGCTCTGTCCTGGAGCTGCTGGCATTGGCTACTGCCGGATATGGGGGAAGTGACCAGCAGCTTCTCAAAGGAGCCACCCCTGTAGCCCCCCTGCTTCCAAAATTTGGCCACACAATACCAATACATAGGTTTAAAAACACCAGATCATTTTATCTCTGAAAATTAAAATTTATGTTAGTTTAACAGATACCTAAACTTAGTAAGTTAACTCTTGTCAGCTGCATCCAAGAATGGTTTTGATAAATAATGAAGGTTCAGAACAATATTTTGCTTTGCATGTGTGATTGTTTTGTTCTGCTCATTTGAAAAGTTGCATTTTATCTCTTTTGGGCGCTGTATGTTTAAAATTTGCTGCCACTTCAGGACTTCTGAAGTGCAGATCCCATATTCTTACTCCAGTCTTGTGTGTGGAGATTTGACAAAGTTCTATCACTAGGATTTTTCTTATAAAATTTTATTTAATTCAAAACCAGTTTGGTTAGCAAATTCCCCATCAGTTACTTGTGTTCATAATTTGAAATGTGAATAGCCCTTCAAAGGCAATGAAAGAAGATGGTTAGCATACTAAGATTTAAAATGCAGCAATAGTAAATTCTTCTTAAGATTTTAAACACAAGATTTATATCCTGATCTACATGTTTTAAACACATGGATAGACCAGCAATATGAAAATGATGCCGTTGTTCAGTATTAATTTACAGCATAATTACTAAAGAAGTCATAGGACCTGCAAGAATCTGCCTAATTGTGATCTTTGAGTCAAATCCATGTTTGCAATGTGTACTTTTATTTTATCTTGCAATTGTTCTGGAAGCAATGCTACGGCTGCATGAGTTACCATTTGATGAGATAATAATGGGTACTGCTCTACGAGGCTGTGTTACACCTAAAACATAAGAATAATGTGTGCTCAGATTTTAACTACTGACGATGAGGTCAGGAAATAGGAAATAAAAAAAGAAAAGGAGATGGAATTACGGTACACTGGCTGAACATTAGCTGGCATGTACCGACTGGCTGAAGAAGGTCTGTGATATCTTGACTTGTCCCAGCCCTGGTGTGGGCACAGGCCCAGAGCAGTGACTGTCCCCTGTGCTGGCACTGCTGAGGCCCCTCGAGTGCTGTGTCCAGTTCTGGGCCCTCATGGCCAGAGAGACCTTGAGGGGCTGGAGCATGCCCAGGGATGGGAATGGAGCTGGAGAAGGGGCTGGAGCCCCAGGAGCAGCTGAGGGAGCTGGGAAAGGGGCTCAGCCTGGAGAAAAGGAGGCTCAGGGGGGACCTTGTGGCTCTGCACAACTCCGTGACAGGAGGGGACAGCCGGGGGGAGGGGAGGGGATTGGGCTCTGCTCCCAGGGAACAGGGACAGGAGGAGAGGGAACGGCCTCGAGCTGTGCCAGGGGAGGTTTAGATTGGATATTGGGAAAATTTCATCGTGGAAGGGGTTGTCAATCAAGGGCACAGGCTGCTCAAGGCAGTGGTGCAGTCCCCATCCCTGGAGGGATTTAAAAGCCATGTAGATGTGGCACTTGGGGACACAGGTTAGTGGTGGCCTTGGCAGTGCTGGGGGAATAGTTGGACTTGATGGTATTAGAAGTTTTTGCCAGCCTAAATGATTCTATGATTCTAATTAATATCTGGTTATATTGCACAAGTCTTTCTCTAATTTTTCTTTCATTACTTTATTAAGGGCAAAAAAATTTTTATTAAGGGCAGAGTCATCCACTCTGAACTCCATTAGGTATTTTTTCCTATTCACTGTGTCTTCACTATATATTTCATATCTATTTCATGCAAGGAAATTCAAGCAAGTTGATGGAGTTAGAGTGCACAAAGTTTTTTTCACTCCTGACACCAAGTATGAAATCAGTTCCAACTTTAACAGATTAATTAAAAAGAAAAAAAAACCAGTAAAACAAAAGCCTTACTCACCAGGACAAGGTGACCAAGCAATCGATTCTCTGCTGCATATTTGACCAACTTCAACTTTTGTTCATCTAAATTTCTCTCACTTTTCATTGTAAGGATAGACTTTCAGATTAGCAGTCATTAAGAAATCATGTCTGAAAAATAGATGCTTGCGGTAACTTATCAACCCTGATTATGGACCTATGATTTTTCTAGTTTGAAAATACTTCATAGTCCCTCCATTACACCCCACCCAGTAGGTTAAGGGTTGAGCATAGCCTGTCCCTGAATGAGAGAAAAGAGTGGAGAGACCATAATTCTATCCAACTTAAAGAGGAAAAGAAAATCCCTGATTTCTATAATCCATTATTTCCATATTTGGGGGGTTTTGTTGACATATCTTGTAGACAATGGGCTGCGCTGATCTGACAGTGCAGGGACTCAGGCCTTGTCAGCATCATTTATCTCACTTTCACTTTTGTCCAGTGGTCAATTAACTATTACCTGACTCACTTTAGCTGTCTCAACACCAGATGGTGGTAAGAGTCTGACAAACCTCCTAAATCCCTGTGTAACAGACAGTAGACTTTCATGTTAAATGATGCTGGGGGAGGCATGAGTGCAAGAGATGTGATTAAGTTTCAACAGAGGGAAAGGCATAGTCCTGCAACAGCTAAGGAAAAATACCCTGCACCAGCACACACCTGGGTCTGACCGGTTTGAAAAGCAGCATGGCAGAGAAATCTTGAATAAGGAATATTTCTTAACAGAGAAACCCAGTGTCAGAGACTGAAATGGTTCATGCCTTAAACATTGTCATGAAGGAGTTTTGCCCATTATAGCAAAAGCTGTATAAAGAAGCTACAACCACAGGACCAGCCCTCCTTGAAGATGCCTGGCTGGAACCTTGGACTGTGGGTTCAGCTGCCTAGATAAGATAAAGGGGATGCTACTTTTCAGTCATCTTAGGTCTAGGGAGAAGCAAACAAGGCTGAGGGAAAAGAATGCATCCACAGGAAAGCCAAAGGCAGCAGAAAATCATCCCTGGCTGGGTTTGGGGTGGGGGAAACCACATCCCACAGAGGCAAGGTTTGCACAGACTCCCCCAAGCCCAGAGTGGAGGAGAAGGTTTCGGGTGTGTGGCGTAACCTCTGCTCAGAGGCACTGAACACCCACCCTTCCTCACACAAACCAACCCAGCTGTGAAACCCCCACCCCAGAAAGACCACACCCATGGGACATTCCCAGAGGCAGCTGGGAGGTGTCAGAATCCATCACAGACCCCCTGAAGCGCTCCTCAGACTCACTGCTGAGGCCTTGCACCACAGGACTGCAAGGGACGGTGTCAGACTGCTCCCGGGGGGGTACCTGGGCATTCCCACCTGGCCTGAGATGTATCAACCCCTCAGATGCTGTGCTTCCTGGGGGACCCTCACCGCCAAGACGACCAGCTGGAGAGGATCATCGGGACACCAGTGGGATCCACGGAGTTGTGATACTTTCTTTAATCTGTCTCTGTCACTCTCTTTCTGTGCTCCCACCTCATTCCTATTTCTTTCTCTTCCTTTTTCTCTCTCTCCCTGTCATTCAATATTAAATAAAATCCATACTATTGACTTTGGCATATGGTCTCGTTTGCGCCTTAATTCGGGAACAGGCATTGCTAATAATTTCAAGAACCGGACTGTAGCACTGTGTCATACACGTGGGATATGAGTAGATGTTGTGGTTTAGGAATGGTATCCCCCAGTTTAATGGTCCCACTGAAACACTCCAAACCACATGCCACACATCACATCCCCCTCCCCATATTTATATTTTGATGATCATCCCACACACCAAAGGGCCTTTACCCACTTAGCCTGCTTGATCACAGCACACGTTTCACAATCACAGATTACCTGGGATACCATGTCCGTGGTTAAGCCCACCCCTTGATGACAAGCCAATCTGTATGCCACATCTCTTCCCTGATGACCTGAGGCATCATAGGCCCCCTCAAGCCAGAAATATCTCACCCTTAACTTGCCAGCCCAGATCCACCTGAGACACTTTCATCTTGTCAGCCTCATCCACTTGTCTGTTGTTGTGATGCTCCTCGTTAGCCCACCTCTCAGTTACGTGACCCACATGATGTACTTACACAGCAAAACTCTCCTCATTAGCCCATCTCTCAGGTACGTGACCCACATGATGTACTTACACAGTCCAGCTCTCAGGTACGTGATCCACAATGATACACTTACACAGCAAAACTCTCTACCTGGGCAGTGATGTCTTGCCACACCTCGGCAGCCCACATGGTTTTCCATCTGTGCTGCCAATTGGCCTTTTTCTATCATGCCAGCCACTCCCACAGAGCATTTGCTACCACCCACAAGTCAGTGTAAAGGTAGAGTGTTGGCCACTTCTCTCACTCAGTGATGTCCAAAGGCACCTGAACAGCTTTCAGATCTGCAATTTGACTGGGTCCACCTGGTCCTTCAGTAGCTGCAATGACTTGCCGCACAGGGCTCCATATGGCTGCTTTCCATTTCCCACTGGTCCCTATGGAACAGCAAAATCCGTCAGCAAAGAGAGCACGTTGCTTTTCATTTTCTGGTAGCTGATGGTATGGCAGGGCCTCCTCAGCACGTGTGGTCATCTCCTCTGGTGATTATGACAGCTAGAAATTTTCACCTTCAGGCCAGTTCATGATGATTTCCGAGATCCCTGGGCAAACGGGTTTTCCTATTCAAGCTCACTGTGTGATCAGAGCAATCCACTTAACTCCACATAGCATCAGTGGCGTGATGTGTGGGAGCAGTTTTCCCTCTGAGCATCCAGCTGGGGTGCCAGGAGGAGCTGTAGGGCCAGCTGAGGTCCCATGTACACAATCCACATGTCGGGAGTTTGCACATACCTCCATCACCATGCACCAACTCATTGGCAGTGATGGCATGGAAAGAATGGGAGCAAACCGTGCTTCAGGTGACTCCCCAACTCTGGCAACATGGAGATCATCTTTTGTCCTCCCTGCTGACGTCACTTTCCTCCTCAGCTGTGGAAAGACTCTCCAAGACCGTGGACAGATTGGAAAGGCTCAAGCAAACTGAAGAGGAAGTGTCCCATGTCCCACCAGTATGGACCAGAGTCTCTGCTATTGGGAGCAGCCCCCTCCTGCTTGAGAGAGAGGGGACACACCATGAAGTGATGGGTGGTTTTCCCTGCATGACCACAGAGAAGACATAAGGAAGTGGGGTGGAAAACTCACCTCTGCCTTGACAGACGAAGAACAAACACCACAGGAAATTCTTTGAGGATAAATCTTCCCCATTTTCCAGTGGGCACATCCTCAGACAGAATAGGAGGCCGATGTTACTTCCTGTCCTCTTGAAGGGATGTGCTAGTTTAAAAACCCAACTGGAAAATGAACTCTACTCAAGCTGCTCCCTTCCATCTTACCCTCCTCTGCTACTTCCAAATAACAGGAGGGATTTGAATGCCAGCAGTCATAGCCAAGTTCAATAGGACACTTTAGACATTTAATTGCATGATCTTTTTTGTTTTCTTTATTTGTAACTCTTTCACCGTTGCCTATATACTTGAGAGTACTTGGGATACCATTTGTTCAAGAAGTGCTTTAACACCTGCCTTGGATGTAGGGACAGAAAAAGCCTTTTTTTTTTTTTTTCCCCCACAAAAGCAGATTCTGAAAAATCAGTCATGTGGGAATGTTTATTTTACAAGATCTGTCATCTCTGTCTCAGTATGAGAGATTGTATGGATTTGAGTATCTTAAAATAGGTTGTCAATGCAAAAATACTCACCTTTTTGGGGGGGAATATGTTTGATATTAAATCAAATGAATGCTTAAAGATAATTTCTGATTTACATTAATATTTAAGATCCTCTCTACAAGACTCTTATGGTTACAGCTGTGCACCAGTACAACGTGAGGGATTCTGCTAAATGAATTCTATTAAGTTAGCCTTTTTCTTACAGGAAAACCACACTTGAGTTTATTCATCAACAATATTTCACTCTTTAAGCATTTTCTTGTAATTCTGATTTTTTATCCAAAAATATTATACTCTACCTATATCATAGAAAATTTCAACTGTGAAAGAAGGGACATTTCAAAGGTCAAAGCATGAATACTTACAAAGCCATCACATTGATACTCCACACATGTGGCACACAGCTCCCATCTGGGCATGCTGCCAACAGACTCTTGCCAGATGATGCAATTTTGACAGCCTGACAATTTTTCATTGGGAAATAAAATCTTGGGGCAGTGGGAAGAGAGGGAAAACCAGTTTTTTCGATTTTATGTACACACATGCTTATTAATTTAAGCAAAACTACTGCTTTTATCAACTGCAGTGTGGGAATATTTAGAGCAACTGCGAAAAAATAGTTTGAGGTTGCTTCTTTGAGAGAAGACTGACACAGAGGAAGTGGGATATGAGGGCAGAAAAACAACAGGACTTAAAAAACCAAACCAAATAGAAAAACTTCACCAGAAGACAGAAAAATGGATAATATGGCATTCAGCTGATGCGCAGAGCTATTTGTGGGTGCCTCCAGGCAGCCTTGCCCTTGATCTCTGCAGGTCAAAACAGGACAATAAACCATAGGTCACAATACTGATTTACACAAAAATAGAGGGAAAGAGTGACCAAAAAATACCATGGTTTCTTTGAAATGGAGAATTCTTCAAAAATGGAAGGGAATGGGGTTGACTGGTAGTGCTGAGATTTTTTTTTTTTTTTCTTTAGACAGAAGAATTTTAAGATTTGGTTTTCTTGAAGTTTATTCTGGAAAGAAGGAATGGCATGGTGGGACACTTTTCTTTGGATCCAAAAAATAAAGTTCAAAGATGTATAAGCAGATCTCTCCTTAGGTCTCCAAATAATAGACAGGCACATACAGATCAAAATTCTGGAGTTAATACAGAATTTGCCTGGTTGTAGAAATGACAGCAGTTAAAGAGATCTATATTGGCCAAAAGACAAGGACACTTCGGATTTTAGGTGGGTTTTTTTTTAATTAAAAAGCCTACTGATTTTTTTCTTTATTAGTTTCTAAATATCCTGACAATCAGTAATGTTTCTTAATGCTGAAGACAGCTTCATGTGTTCTAACAAAAGTAATCCTCCCAGACAATGGCTCTACTTGATTTCATTTCTGAAGAAATCATTAAAATTCTACTAAGAGCTGATGGGTAGTAAAAGTATTTTTCATGTATGATTGTAGTGTAAATACTAAAGAACCTCTTCTTCAAGTGTTTGTTTTTCAGATCCATGGACAGTGGGAAGATTCTCTTGTAGTATGAATAGTCAGGCTCAGGATTCATATCAACCTGTGATTTTTTCCCGTTGTGTCTAGCTGGGTTTACAGGAATTGTTTAGGGACAAGCTTGCACACACTGATAGGCTTTGAAGGACTTTGTAGGTGCAAAATGCCAGTGGCGTGGGTCAAGATCCTGAATGACTTCACAGAAATTTGTGGTTTATCCCAAAGATTATTGTGAAAATTTCAAAATTCTGTGATCCAGTGCAACAGATATTTTATATTTAATTAAATTACTTGGCTTCTGAACCATGGCTTCTTTTAGTCTTTTACAGCATTTCTTGAATATGGTAAAGTTTATTCTTCCCTGCCTTTTCCAAGACATGAATGCTTCATTCACAGAAACTCCCTGTAAGATAATGTTATGACTCTCTGTTTCATGAGGAAGAATGAAGACATTAACATTGGGAACCTGTTTACAATGTTTATTCCTTATTCACCATGTTCCAAAGGGCATCTACATTTCCTATTGATGTCATATGCAGTTGTCAGTTATGCAGCATTTGGAAAAACCTGACAGGTTTTTTTTCAAGGATCGATGGATAATGTCTTCACAAGAATTGCTGCACTTGCTTGTTAAGAATTTGTCTCTTCTGTGTCCCAGAGAGCTCATATTTGACAGAAGCCCTAACTCCAGCAAAACTGGAACATTCCGGTGTGGTTTCTTCCATGCTTCAACTCCATCCAGGGGCACATTTACACAGATTGCCGAATCACAAGGTAACAGTGTGGTGTGACCAAGGAGATCCACACAACTGCTGTATCAGAAATATGCAAACCCTCTAATTTGATGGTGTCATACCAAATATGTGTGCTTGGAGTTGCTTAAAATTTCCTAACTTGCCTCAGGAGGGGATGGAGTGTGACCTACACCTGTACGGAGAGAAGTGGAGACAGGGAGCGGAAGGAGGAGTGCCTAGTGCAATGTGGAGCCTGGGAAAGGGAGCAGAAAGTTGTTTTCCCTCTGTGTTTAAATGTTTGTCTTCTCTGCTTCCCAACACCCAAATCAGTAATTGAATCTTTATGTTAATTGGCAATAAATTAACCTAAATTCCCACAGTCAAGTGTGTTTTGCCTGGAACTACAGCACTACAAATAACTCGCAGAAAATTGAAAAAAACTCCACTATTTTTAGTTTAACTTGGGGACAAGATGCCTGTCTTGAAGTGGCTTCTTCTTGCAAGCCATATTTCTGTCATGTCTCACAATGAAAGGCAGGAGATGCAGGCTGTTTGTTTTACTTTATGCAAAGGTTGTTTTAGGCTTGCACTATATATAACTCAAGAAGAACTGTAAAAAAGCAATGAAGATAGAGGAGAAAAAAACAAAATACAGGGGCTCTTGCAATCACAGAAAGAGGCTGGACTGTGTTTTGTTGAAGATTAATTTGAACTAAGTCACTGATTTCCAGATTGGAGGTTAGTTAAGTACTTTAGGAAGAAATGAAACCAGCACACAAGAGGTAGATTTAGAGACATAAGCTGAGTGTAGCAGAAAAATGACACAGCCACTTGTCCCTTTCATTCACATGGTCAATTCCTTTTCTAGTAGTGAACAGGAAAGACATTTGTGTTTTAGCAAAATGTATTTAATAATTTTCCACTACTAATGTGGGGCCACCCTATTTTTGTGCATTCAGAGTCTGGACTTTTGGTTTGATAGTTAAAATCCTTTATCCAAAACAACTTTGTTCAAAATATAGTGATTTTTTTGAAAAGAAAAGCTCTCAGCATTTGCTGGAAAACAGATATTGATCCTTTCCTTTTTTTACAAATTGTCTACAGTCTGCCAGCTTTTTTTCCTATTAGTAAAAGACGTTCTCTGATTTATCCCAGCAGAATGGGTCTTTCTGATTTATTATTTTTTTCTAAGGGGAGATTCAAATGCATTGGAATAGATATATATTTAGACTTGATAATATATTTTTCAGGTTTGTGGGAGGGTTTTTAGCATTATTTTGGTTGATGTTTTGAATGTTACACATTTCTCATGGTTCCACAGGCTTCAGATAGCTGGATATTTCTAGAAAGTTGTTATGTATGTATGGTCCTGCCAGATTTCTAGTACAGGAAATTAGTAATATCTGTATTGTGATAGGCAGTAATGGTTCCCATCTGTTTCTGACATCAGAAAAAGTTTTGTCTCCTGCATGCTAAAAAGACACATCTACTAAAACTTCAGCTTCCATCTGCTCTCACACCTAAACATAAGCTTGTCTTTACACACACCCAACACTTTTAGAACAACACAGGGTAAACAATGAGTGGAATGATTACAAACAGTGGTAGTATGTTCCATTCTGGTGCTCAGAACGTTCTGGTGCTCGGGTTATAGCTCGTGTCCTTGCTTCATGCACATCATTTTATACAGTGCTGAGAAACGTCTCTGCAGCGATTACTGCGTATTAATCAAACTAAATGGCAAGACTGGGACAGAAACATTTATGACTACATTGCATAAAGGCCATCAGAGAGTTAAACGAGTGTCTTTCACCGGTTCAGTTGGAAAGGGTGAGGAACCGCAAATGGATTGCACAGAGGAAATTGCAGCTGTTAAGAACACTGTTTAAAGAATGCAGTGCTGAAAAGCCTGGTTTTAAATCTCATTAAAATTGTAGCACCAACTGACAGAACCAGAAAACTCAAAGCTAAGGTCATCACCCTGTTGTTAATGAAAGCTACTTCTGTAAAACCAAATTGTGGGAGTGTCACAACCTCAATGTGATGAATTCTGATTTCAGTCCATTTGAAGAAATGTATGTTAATCAAAACACTGTATATGAGCAACATAATTCAGTTTAAGAAATTATTTGAATGACAATACTTAGTCGAATTGAGGGATTTCTATAATAATTGTTGAACCTAATGTGACCATTTTGTTTAATTATACATCATGATGTAAGGCACTGCACCAGAGTGGCACCAGCCATAAGAAAGAAAGAAAATTCTACCATTCGCTACCCATTCACATACACACATGAAATGATAAAAGTAGAAAAAGGATACATAAACTTTTTATGCTTTCCATTTTTTTACAAAGCAGTTGGTATTTATTTGTGAAGTAATGTATAATAGTAGCAGTATGATTAATGCCATGTTTCAGTTGACTACCAGGTGACAGAATTATTCATGACTGAAAACTGCATTTAGAAGACTATATATAAGCAAGGGTACCAATACACAGCATGTAAACTGAACATATGATAGTCCTGTTGCAATTTAAAACAGTGGGGGCTTAAGACTTGGCAGAAAGCTTAAATCAATGTTTCTCTCAGGTTTTTGTCCCTACTGCTATTGCCTTCTCCTTTTCTTCCTACATATGGAGGAAGTATCTTCCTAAAAATATCTTGTCAATTTCCGTAGATTTTTGATACAAGTTTACAATTAATCATAATGAAAGCTTTCTAGATCTGCAGAAGGCATTGGAAATTTGTCATCCAAAAATAGTGTCCTATCTTGGAAACTCTCTTAATTCTTTGTGCTCACGTTCATGACGGCTGCTGAGAATTCTGTGTGTAATATTGACCAAGATACGCCAGGCAATTATATATGCTGGGAACATGCTGGGGGAAATCAAGAACTGCTGTCTGTCTGGAAGGGCAGCTCTGCTCAAGCTCTCTTCTAATAAAGTTAGAGAATCAGGGGACAAAGATGAGGTTTAAGTGACAAGAAAAATGTGTTCACTCAGGTCTTCATCTGAAGCTGTAATATGGAGCGTGATTGAGGAACATCTCCACCTCTTCAACAAACACTTACTTTTTTTTATAAACAAGGTGTATTCTCCCCACCCCAAATAAAAACAGGAAGATAAAAAATTGATGGGAACATGGAGATCATACTACTTAGCCTTTATCGGTATCAGGCAGAAATTGTCTGGGAACAATTGTCTGGGAATTCTCCAGGGAACCAGGAGATTTTCACACACTTGCCAGTAGGATATGCCCCAGTGTATGCTGGGCAGATCATGAGGTGGAAAGGCTCTTCTTTTGTGCAAGTTTACTTGTATTTCTTTTTCATTTCCCTAAAGCACTTTCAACCCGTTCTCCTGCTGATATATCCCTTTTAATGATCTATTTTCTTTTTCCAAGTAACAGAAAGTGCTGATCTACAAAGCAGATAACTCCAAATTAATTTTTGTCCTTTGATTAGAACCAGTGTAAGTAGAATTAGAGAAGCATTGGTGCCTGCAAAGGAAGTGGCTAACATCTTTGAATCTTGCATGCCTTTGTCACTCTAAAGGTTTCATCAGGTTGCTGTGAGTCTGCCTTTGTCTACCTCTTCTGCTTAATAATTCTCTATAGGTTAATGTAGGAATTGCCAGAAATTTTAGGGTGCCAATCAAGGAAAAAGTATAATTCATGTATCTAATGTATGTGACTTATATTTTAAACTTACAGGATAAATGAGTGGAATAGAATGTATTTGATGCTGTCTTTGAAAAAATTTACAGCAGCCATACTGGATAATTGGGTCCAATTATTTCATAGTTCATTTCTTCAACATATTATCCTTTTGTGTTAGTAAGATTTCTTTCAAAGCTTTACTTACATTTAGATTCTCAATATGTTGTGTACATATAAAAGCTAACTCCAGTGAAAAAGGCCAATTTCAGCTTCTAGGACGTTACTATAAAATTGAAATGGAAGAAGAGTTCCTGACACGAAGAAAGCACAGACTTGCATATAAAAATGAGGAAGAATTTGGCCCTTTCTAAATGAAAATTTGATTCAGCACAGCTCCTCTAGGACTGGATTTTTTATGCTTTGCAGAGTATTACAATCATTAACATTGACGTCCACCAGAAAATATCTAATGCTCCCTACTGAAGCCTGGGAGTTTGATAGTTTTATGTTTTCTTGACATTTTCTCTTTTTCACTGAAGAAAAGCTGCATGCAACACATAAAAAGGTGTTATGGTGTTTTTGTGGAGTGGCCACTGACTGATATCTAGGAAAATTGTCATGGGTAAACTTTCAGTCTGCTTGAATACAGCTGTATTCTGTTAGTGCTAAACTTTCATTTTACTCTGTTAATGGATAATAGTTTTACTCAGATATCCTCAGATTGGCACCTGAGATCTAAAAGCAAATAGATTATATTCTCTGAATTGTTTGGTTTTGGTGTCAGTGAGATTTTTTAAGTTTGATTTTCTAATGGCAAATAGTTGTAGGAATTCGTGTCAGCACTAGAAACTGACCCAGGGGACTGTGCCATCTCATTTATGGTTTAACTATCAGAAATTCTGAGAATCTTTAAATCTAGGGGGGATTTTCATATTCTTTTGCTTTTTTCAGTGTTCATTGGTGTTACTTTTGCAACACTGTGAGAATTCAAACAACACATGAGTCAGAAGGTGCTGATCATGTGCATCAATGTTGCAAATACTCACACGGAGTGGGCTCTCCGTGGTCAGCAAGCATCACTCCTGCCACTCCCAGCGGGATAGAAGAGAGATTTAGAAGAGTAAAGGCGAGAAAACTCACGAGCTGAGATAAACATAGTCTAATAAGCAAACAAAAGAGGAAAAGGGGAGGAGGGGAGAACCCACACACAAGTGATGACAATGATGCAATCACTTCCCATGTTCTAGAAGTACATTGCTGCCCAGCCAGTCCCTGAGAAATGGTCTCCTACCCTAAATCCCCCTCCCCTTGATGCCTTGAGTGGCTACCTAGAAACAGAGACTAGACAAGAACAAGGGAATAAAGGTAGGTATTTATTTGAAAGGTCTTCAAAGGCGCACCCTGGGAGCCAAAGGCTACATCCAAATGGACCCCAAGATGGAAGACGAGTCAAAAGTTCTTCACACTTTTAAAGGTTTGGTTCATTTGCATATCAGCATAAATTTGCCAATTAAAACTTCAGCTAATGATGTAATTTCCCATCAGCTTGCCCCCCTTCCAAGATGTTGGTTTACACATATTCAGGCCTGGGACAGCCTGGGTGTCCTTGGAGAGCAGGCCCAGAGAGGCTTTGTTATGTCTAGAGAGCAGAAGTCAGCAGGCTACAAGAAACTTCAGAGTTAAACACTAGGCAAGAGAGAATTTGAAAAATATAAAAGTTAAAACCTAAGGCATCACCCTCAGTGAAAAAATAATAGCTGACTATGACATTCTATGGTGTGCAATATCCCTTTGGTCAGTCTGTGTCAGTCTTCACCGGTTTCTTCCCTCCCCCTTTCTTGCCCATCCCCAGCCTACTTGCTGCAGGGGCAGGGTGGAAAAAGAGAGAAACCCTTGGTGTTTCAAAGTACTGCTCAGCAGTGCTCAAACCACTGGTGTGTTATCAGCATTGCTTTAGTCACAAACCCAACAAAGGCACTGTATGGACTGCTATGATGAAAAGTATTTACACCTCAGACAGACCCATCACATTAAAAGAAAGCAGACATAAACATTAACTGAATACCTTTCAGATTTATGTAATACTGAGTAATTTTTCAAACTATTGGTCCAAGTCCTTCAAGTTTGACTTGGACCAAGTCTTAAGATCATAGCATGACTGATGTTTCTGAAGCACTGGGGAGAAAATAAGAGAAGTGGTCTAATTGTTAACACAGATCACAGACTCAGAGAATCACTGGTTGGAGTCAAGGTTGGAAAAGACCTCCAAGATTGTCAAGTCCAACCTCTGAGGTTTATAACTACCTGTCCCTCTCAGGGATGATTAAATTCTCCTAGAACCCAACAATGATTCCAACTTGAAGCACAGCTGGACTATTATCTAGGATTCAGTTCTGCGTGAAGATTCGAGTAATTTCACAAGCTACTACATATTTGTATGTAAAACAGTTTGTCAGAAAATACATGACAAGCAAACCCAACATATCAGCCAAATAAGATTGTTTCTCCTTACTTTGAGCAGCAGTTGCTTTGGAGATGTGACCTGATTAGCACTTGGAGACAGGAACCAAATAAATTGATTTCAGACTGTACTAGAAATCTGACAGGTGGAATATAGTTGTCAGGACTGACATTTAGCTCATGCCACTCACTCGTCTGTTTCTCCTGAGCAGAAACGACAGGATTCCAGTAAAAAACAATCAGTACTTCAGGGGACAGTTTATTCAGAAGAAATCACAGAGTAATTTCTCCACATGCTGGGACACTAGCTGACATTAGCAGGACAAATTACCACTTCTTGTTGAGGCCTGCTAATGACCTTTGAACATGTGCCCCTCAATGTTTTGCCCACAAAAAAATTAAGAATTACACTTTTTCCTCCTAAATATTTTCGTGATACTTGAAGCAGAAGACCAATCCTGCAACTGTTTTTTATTGGTTTTTATAGTTTTAGAATGTAATTTTTAAAAGCCTGGCCACTATCCACAGGTAGGAGGTGCAAAATTCATTTCCAATAGAGATTTGAATTATTAAGGTACTCAGCTGCTTTTCATGACCCACCATGTTACTACACCTTTTGTGGTTCAAGTCTGCCTATACAAAACAACCAGCTGAAGCTTGTGAGGACATTGGCTCTCCTAATTATTGTGGCTACAACCATTAAACATTTTAGCAATAAGAAAAAAATTATCTTGAGCACCTCTGCTAAATTGCTACATTAAAATTTTTTAAAAGTCACTGACAGATGTATTTTATATTCAAATAAAGTAAGGGTTTTACCTGTAGCTTTGCAAAGGCCATATGCACCAAACCCAAGAGTCTACTTGCAGAACAATGCAGTGTTGGTCTAGAAATCTTGGCAGTTAAAAAATGGCTGTATTTTGAAGCCATGAGTAGCAAAACAATTATTATTTTTCCAGTGAGTAGAGCCTTCTTATTGTAGGATGCAGCTGTGTATAAAGACTCAGCTCCTAAAACCCGTATCAGAAGACATGTAGAAGGTAAATCCAGCCTATGCCGAGCTTTGTGGTGATTGCAGGCTTGCTGACCTTTCTTTATACTAGTTTTGACTCACTATGTCCGCTAGTACGGAAAATATGGAGCAACTACTTTAGAAAGTGCAAAGTTGTCTCAAGGGTTTGTTTTTGCCACAACCTGTCTGCAAAAAAATTGCTCTGAGATGTGAATGTTTTGAATGCTGGCCAGACTCACTCTTGCCTTGTTTTCCTGGCAAAACTACCATTCTTTTCAAAAGACATAACACGTGGTCAGCTATGAAACTCACCTGAGGGGCGCAACAGGGCTCTGTGTGAGCTGTGCTCTGTCTGAGCATTGCTACACAGCAAATTGCATTTAGCTGGCACTAGTAACAACAGGATAAAAATTTTGTCATATTACAAAGAGATTTTTTGTTTTTAGGGACTAGAATGCCAATATTCTGGCTGGCAACACACGTAGACCTGAATCTGACATTTCTTTATTACATGAACTAGAAAGATTGTGGCTCACTGGTGCATACTGCACTTGCAACATGGGTAAAGGCACCCACGGAGTCAAAGGCAGTAGTGACACACATAGAAGGACCACAAATAGAAAAGACTCCCTAGGAAAAGAACATTTCTTGCTGTGGGGAATTGACCTTGACATGCTGCTGGTTCCCACCCAGCTGCTCTCCCATGACCTCTCCTTGGCATGACAGGCAGGAAAATAAGTCAAAAAAGCTTGTGGGTCAAAATAAAGACAGGGACATCACTTACCAGTTATGATCATGGTCAAAACAGACTTGATTTGGGAAAAATTAACTAAATTAATTAAAACCTTGGCCCTGGCACCTGGAGCACCTCCTGCCTTCTTTTCTCACCTTGGTGTTGTAGGACAGATTCTTACACTCTTTTTTTTTTTTTTTTTTCCCTTGTCTCTCCATTCCTGGGCACAGTTTTGACCTTTCTTAAATATATTTTTCTTGGAGATGCCACCAGCTTCACTGATGAGATCAGCCATGGCCTGTGGTGGGGCTGGCTCCACAAAAGCCCCATAAATTTCCATAATTTTTGGGGCTGTTTAGCCAGCAGGAAGCAGATGGGAGTGGCTGCAGCTGTCTGTGTCCTTCCCAAGGCAGTCCCCGGCATTCTTGCACAGAGCTCTGCCCCCACACACCTCCCCAACTGCCAAAACCCTGCCACCTACACCCAGTACATTTGCTTTCTTGATCTCTTGAAAATATTTCAAAGATATAATTATAACATTCTCGGTAAAGCAAAGTCTTCTTGTTACCTCGCACATTTTATTCGCTGATATGAGTTTTAACATTTTAATACTTTTCTTGCACAAAACCCCACAAATTACGGAAATGGAAGCTCCTAGACCTTTTGAAAGGATTCTAAGCAAAGTAGCATATCTGCCAAAAATGCCTCAAAAGAGTCAGATTCCCAGGTGTAGTGTAAGCTTTTGAAAATGTTTACAGATACTGACAGTTTCCCAATCTTGGATAAGTGTCTAATCCTTCTGTGGAACAACTTGTCCTAGTTTTCATTATTTCTGGCATGGGAGGGTAAATTGTGTGCAAGATTCATCATTTTCTCCTCCTGTCTAAAATCACTTTCTTTGAAAAATAATCTATGGAAATTACTTTCCACTCATGGCTTCCCTTAAAACTTGTTCAGGTTGAAAGCCATCCAGTAAATCAGCAGTTGGAAAAGGGGGAAAATGGACTTTTCTCTTTTACTGATGCCTTTCCTAATGCAGTTACCTGTACCACGTGAGCACCAAAAGGTGCCATTCCAGTGGCAATGCCTGTTGGGAACGATGCCAGAAGGTGGAAAGCTGAGGGACCACAAGGGAAAGAAATACTGTTTCTGTGAGGCTCGAGCTTTACAATTTGAGTGCAGATTGGATTCCCTCTACTTTCCCAGGGGTGGATGAATGAGTAATTTAAGGTCAATGGGAGAAAAGGTCCGTTGCATGTCAGCAGATGGCACAAGGCTGAGCCTTGTCCGATACACTGGAGATGAGGTTTCGTTTTGTGGTTTTACAAACATTTGCATGTCTAGACCTCTCACGTTTATGAAAGGGCCCTCACCTATTAGCAAACATCTATTCTTGCCTGGAAATTGAGTATTTCCAGTTTGGGAGGGGTGATTTGCATGTCCTTCTTAGAAGTCCTTCAAGTCGTCTCTTTGTCCTCTGTTTTCTTGGCTCTTGGAATAAAGTGATGTCTCTGGCTTGACTCACCTGTATTTTACACAACCATTTTATGTTTACAATGCACACAGTCTCCTGCATGCTCAGGAAGCATTTTCACAGCCCTTCTGTCTTTGTGCACCTTGCTTTCATTCCCTTCTTATGGGTAGCAGGAAAAGAGAGAGAGAGAGAGAGAAAATGTCTTGCTCTTCTCTGGTCCAGCCTTCTGAACTGAGCCAGAGTGTCAGCAGGGAAGCAGAGAAATGCCACCTCACTGTGCCTGGATTCCTCTAATAAGCTCTATTGCAAGGAATAGTAACTGCTTAATTAAATTACTCAAAGATAATGCTATGAAATGTGCTCTAAGGCCCCAAAGCCATCTGTTCCTGGGTCTTCCCAGCTATTGAGGTTGTTATTGTACTGAAATAAATTCTAAATGCTGTTGAGCATTCTTCAAAAATTAGGTTTCTCATTTGTGGATGCCTACACATCTCTGCCACTTTTCTGACAAGCTGTTCAATAAAAATATAGCAATTAGCATGAAACACATATCTCAGATTTGTTGCTTCTGAGTGGTCATCCATGCATCTGATGGCTTGAAATTTTTATCTGCCCTTTTATGTAAAGCACTGTCCATTGCAGCCCACAGTTCAAGTAATTTTGTTCCTGTCTATTGGGTTATTGTCTGAAATATGATCTGTTTGCAATTGAAGAAAACAACATATTTGCTGGTTCTGTGTTGCAGATTTTCAGCTGAATGCTTTCAATAAAGTTAGTAAACAAACCTGATTTTCCCACAATTTATCCTATAAAGAGATGGAAGAATAAAAGCTGCAAAATTGTCAATGTTCTTGCAGAGGAATTAATCTCCTTTCTCTTTACTTACGGCCAGCAATCCATCTGGATACCTCATGCCAACTGCTTCTTACTGACTGTATTCAGCAGGTATAAAAATAATTTTTTTTGATGGCATTTTGTTCTTAACTTGCAGAAATGCGTGTGGTGAGTGCTTGCTATAATTAATATTAGTTACCAAAAATACCTATTCACATTTATAATAGAGATGCAGTGCTTGTGTATGTTTAACCTGGCTGAACTGCTTATTTTACACCACCCCGAAGCCAGGAATCAGTATCTAAAAGATAGATGTACCATCAGAAGTGCTGGCTTAAAAAGGAGTTTGAAAGTATTTGCTCCCATGCTATTTACAGAAAAGAGTATGTGGATTGTCGAAATGTTTTAGTGTCCCTGCATTTTTCCGAGTTATTTTTGGGAAATGCAGGAGTTCATCCTTTTTGCCAAAATTATTTTGTTGATGATTTCCTGTTTGTTTGGGTTTTAAGGCTGCATAAACTCTATAATATCTTGTGGTCTGCTTTCTTTTAAATTGATTTTTTAAAATATTAAATGTGAATCTTCATTAATGAACATTCTGTCTCCACCCACGCAATTCTGTAGATTATCTCTGAGAATAGGATTAGTAAGAATTAGTTTTGTTGAGGATTCCAAGGCTACTGAGCTGCTTTAAGCAAGATGCTCTTGGGTGTTCTTGCTTGAAGAGATATCTTTTAATACAGACTCATAACACTAAAATATCACACTGCTCCATGGTAAAGAGGGAAATTCTATATTGAATGTCCTAAATGACCTTCGATTTAGCCTGGTATAGATTAAGAGGTGTGGGTGTATTGCACTGAGCCCCTAGCGCCAAGTTATTGTGGCACTGACAGCGAATGTTTTTGGAGTTCACATCACATCAGGGAACTTTGGATGAGAAGATGTCAGAATGAACTTAAGTCTTGGGTTTGTCTGTTTTGTTTTAGCTTTGTTTGCCTTTTTTGCATTGGTTGGTTTTGGTGGGGGTTTTAAAAGTCTATCATTTATGGTGTGCTCTCGTTATTTTGTATGAAATAATCTGATTTTGTAGCACTAGGTGGAGAAATCGTCTCTCTGAATTACAAAGCTGAGCTCCCCTGACCCGCTTATTAGAGTCTGACTCAGCAGGTTTTCAGTTTGGGCACTGTGATGGTATTTTACACAGCCTCTGTTGTGGCTGCCGTGCCTTAAGATGATGTTTGCAGTTGTGCTGGTCCTGCGATGGCCCTTTCCATACCGGGGAGCTCGCAATCCTCAGACTGCAATCCCCAGCAGCAGTGCATTCCCCTGGCCCCAGGACACAGTCAGCTCACCTTGCCCTGTGCCGGGGTGGGAAGCAGCAAGTTTTCATAGCAACAGCCTTTTACTTTAGGGGGCAAATTGATGTCACTGTCTACTACAAAGAAACTCTTTCATATGAGCCCTGGAGCCCTCGGTGCCAGTAGCTCTGAGCATGAGCAGGATCTGCACTGCCTGCCTGTCCTGCCACGGGCACAGTGGATGTTGGGCAGCTGGAGGTCCCCACTATCTGAAGGGGTATTATTTCTGTTATTTCCCTTTTCCTTCCCATATTAACTCTTATAATTGGCGTTTTGATCAACACCTCACAAAACCTGAGCGCTGCTCTTAGGGGTCTGTGACAAACACCTGGAGGGATTTCAGACAGCAAGAAAATCACAGAATATCCCGAGCTGGAAGGGATGCACGAAGATCATCCAGTCCAGCTCCTGGCCCTGCAGAGACACCCCAACAATCCCACCCTGGGAACGGTATCCAAACCCTCCTGGAGCTCTGGCAGCATTGAGGCTGTGCCCATTCACTGTTCAGTGCCCCAGCACCCTCTGGGGGAAGAACCTTTCCCTGATCTTCAACCTAAAGTCAATGAACCAGTCTCAAATAGGTAGTGGTTAAATATGTGACTGAAATTTAAAAAGAGCTTGGGGATAAAATAAAAATTAAAATGTGTATTAGCTTGGCATGTAATAGAGAATTATTGTAGAAAGTGAAGACTTCAACAATTTTTGAGACATTTTGATTGTGTTTTCAAAGAAACAAGAATAGCTAATACATAGCTCAAGAATTGCTCAGTTCTCTAAAATATACTTTTTATGAGTGGGCAAAGTAGAAAAGCATCTGACAACAAATATTTTCTAAAAGCTCATATTGTATTATATAGTGTCATCTTCTGGTAACCCACACCTACTTTGCTAACTACTGTTTCTTGACAAGCTATAAATAAATATTTCAGGTCTTTAAATGTACACATACAGAATAAAGAATAAAAAGATTTTTTCATTGTATTTCTATATATNTATCATATATATCATATATCATATATCATATATTATATATTATATTTATAATATATAAATAAGTTATAGGTAATATTTCTGTCAATAACAGAAATAATACTGATTTTAGTGGATCTCAGAAACAGCTAAAATTGAAGAAAATGGAAAATGTTTTTAAGGTCGTTTCATGACCAGAAAATCTCATGATCATGAGATTATTTGCAATCCAGGGTGAAAGTGTAATGCATAAACTGATGATATTGTTGGCATATAGACTACAAGCAGCATGGTTATCTTCAGCCAGGATTTTTAGTCTTTGGTCATGAATTTCATTCTGATTTCTCCCAAGCAATCTGAATTATTAGTATTTGTAACTATGTACTTAGAGAGAGAGTTCTTATAAAGTCTCGAAAACAGCCTGATGGTTAGTTTTAAGAAAAAATACTGTTTTTATGGCATGAAAAAGAAAAGAAGTCCAATTTTTCACATAAGTAAAATAAATCATTCTGTCTACATACTTGATCCAGATCAATTTTTAAGACTAATATAAAATGTCAGTCTAGATTTACATGCTATTGATATTTAGGGCTGAAAGAGACTTAAGTCCTTCTTCCTCTTAAACAGGACTTAACCCCAATGTATTTACATAATTTGTTATTATAAATTCCACTGGCTGAGATGATGTCAGCTCACTTTCTGTATCAATAGAGACTGATGACGGTCATTTTTAGAAACATTTCTTTAACATTTAATTTAATCTTTGCTGGTAGAGGCTCCCTCAAGGTGGGATGCAAGGCTTGAGACCTAGGGTGCACCTCATCACCCCCCTCCACAGATACTTCGTCTCCCAGGGACGCTGAGAGGGAACCAGGGACTGTGCAGAGGGACGGCCAGGGTGTGGAATAAACATTCAGCTCCACTTCCAGAAAGTGAAGCTGCAACATTTTTAACACAAGCCCATCAGCTGAATGGAGACAGCTCAGTCACCCAGCGGAAAGCTGGCTCAGTTTAATGAGCAGGGTCCGTTTCCAACACCTATTAAGCATGGAATATGGTCATTTTAAGACAGCATCAAGTCCTCGATTTCCTCAATTTTTTTGTTGCTTAGCTACCAAGGCTGCATGGGTACTAAAAATATCATATTGGGTGATGGAATAATCTGTGGAATAGCTGTAACAAATTACAAAAATCACTGCAAATGACAGCAAAATTACAAAGTGTGGCCACAGTAGGTACAGAATTGAAAATAATCATGAAAGAGGCAAAATTGGTTTTTTTCACAGTGATTTCTGAATCCAGGTTTATATTTCCATACCTGGGAGTCTTGTGAAAGAAAGAGATCATGATTATCTATCTAATTAATATGATAGCAGCACTTTATCTACGGTTTACGTGCACCTGCAATTAATATTACAGTCAAGCTGGTGTAGTCATTCATCACTTAGTTTACAGTACCTTTCGTCTGATATAGCTGAGGGAAAATGCTTACCTGGGAAACCTCATGCTGTATTTCATACTGTCTATCATTACAATCAATGTAATTCATTGCTTTAAATAGACTTTAAATTGAACACTTCCAGGGACGGGGCAGCCACAACTTCTCTGGGCAAAGGTTTTGATGGTTTCTTGAAATGTTATGCTGTATCTCAGGTTAGGAAGACAGATAGAATTCTAAATATATGGGTATTTTGGCCAGTTCTTACTTGCATCAACTGAATTTTTACTGTAATTAAGATTTTACTGTAATTTATAGGGGAGTTCCGCTCATGCCTTCATAATCTGTTTTCTTCTATTTCTTTTTTATGTTCCATATGGAAGTAGTGCTTTTCAGAACATGGTTAACTTCTTCATTCTGAAGTCCTCAGTATGAACTGAACATGTCTCGAGATTATTTTATACCTTTTTAATGGATGTTGTAGCACTGGACTTCCTTGTACTGTGAGAGAGAGTGGTCCTTAATATACAAACACAGGAATTAACGTTTCCATCTCAAACTGAGAATGCCCAACAGCAACATTTGGCAGATATTGTCGCTGTTTTACTCAGCACCAGCCGGCCATTTATAACTGATGTGACATTTCTCCTCTGTCTTAGGCATCATCAATTACTTTAGGCTTCTATATTTTTTGCAAAGTCAACTTTCTGACTCCAAGGAAAAGTCAATAAACTAAGATCACACACAGGAAAGTTTTGTAGTACATAAAGAATCACTGAAACACTGAAGAATATTTAGAAAAATCTATCCGTGTGGAGTTGGGGCTCCTCTTCTCATGGAAACCCTGTAAACTTGTAAAACCATCTGTAAACCTGATCTGCACTGTGAAATCTGTGTTTGATGACAAAATAGTAGCAGACATTTTTCCGTTGCTCTGTCTACAGCATTTGAACCTGCTATTTTCCAGCCACTGACTGACTTTGCTGTAAAATTAAATTATTAAAGACAGAAAGTCTTATGAGGCTTTTGATGTCTCCTTCTTGTTATTGCCATCCATATTCATGAAGCAACCTGAATATTTATCCTCATTCGTGGGTACATCCTTTTTATTTTTATCCTGGTGACTGATCTCAAAAAGCCATGCATGTGAGATGATAACATGAAAACCAGAACTAAATATTTGTGTTTCACTCTGTGAGGATAAAGACCTTAATCCATTTCCTTGTCAGAATTGAAATGAGAGGATTTGCCCTTGTGTGACCAAGTAATATCCTCATTGACTCCAGGTAACAAATGTTCAGCATTATCTTGTTTTTCTAGCAGCTCAGGAGATGTAAAAAATGTTCATGCCAGGCAAGATTAGGCATAAACTTTCCAAGTCAGCCCAGAATTGCTGGCTATGTGCAGCATCTGGAGATACCTGGGACCAGAATTCCTTGGAATACTCTATAGAGAGGAGGGGTATGCTGGGGACTCCCCAGAGCGGTGCTTTGGGATTTGGTTTGGATGCCCTTAATGGTACTTCGTTTTTCCGGTTACTTTCCTAGAAGGAAATGGAGGAGGGCACTGATCTTGAGAATACACCAAAGAACAAAAGCTCTTCCAAAGGGCTGGTTTTGTCAGTCCTTTAATTGGGAGCACTGTGGAATGAGTTTCTCCCAGGGCACGGGCTCTGATTCTGTCCCTATCCGCTGGGTTATTAAAGTCTTGTAGAGTTATTAAAGCCATTCTGCACTGATGGATCTTTCTTTAAACATGTGGCTACTCCTTTAAAATGCATAAAACAAAACTGATGTGCTTGTACACTGGACAAACAGCATTCACAATGGCTTTGGTCACTGCTATTTTAACCAACCTTTTTCTCGGTTCTAGGAACAGTTCTGGGAAATTTTCAATATTTTTACCACAGTTTGAATTAAGTGTCCCAGCTTTCTGAATTACCTGAATGTATTGCAGTGCCACTACCATTGCTGCACTTCAGTTTGTGCAATTGCTCACTAGAAACACTGTTGTTATTATGGTTTGCAGGATCCTTTGCAAAGACTAGATACAGTCCAAGTAAAGGTGCATGGATGTGCTGGTGCGCTTTTCAACTGAGAGAAAATAATAAGAAACTAAGATTTCCTGAACACTTAGTAAAGCTTGAGAAAAGAGATTTCTTCCACTACTAATGCAGTCAGAAATACAAAGAAAGTAACAATTTCTGCTCTTAGAATAGTCAAAGGGAAAGCTCAATGCAAGGGTTTACTCATTACCTCATTCACCACAGTTTTCTGGGTCAAGTATTATTTATGTCCCATGTAGTGTCCCATTATTTTAGCAAGTTTATTTGTCAGATATTTTCTTAGGAAATAGCCACTCTAGGGTTTCTCCCTTTTCCATCTTTCATTCTTTTCTTTTTAAGAAAGAGACAGGGTACTTATTCATTTTGCAAGGAATTACAGTTATGCAGCTCATTGTTTTTATAAACATACTTGATTTGTGTTTTGTCTTGAGTACCTAAATATTCATAGTTTATCATAGCAATTTTTAGTCATGTTTTTAATTAAATTTTGTATAAATCTTGAATTGTACCACTGTGGAACAACAGAAAAAAGCTCTCATTAGGCAACTCCAGCTCTGTTCTTTCCTTGCATGGTTCCCTAAAAATGTTTTTCCTGAATGGTACTTACTTTTTTAATTGTAAATTACGTTAACTTTTAATGAGCTATCAAAGCACATAAAGTCATATTTTCTGACTCTACTTTCATATTTCAGGTTGGTTGTTAAGTCAAAGCAACTTAATAGAACAACCAAAAGACCTGAGAAGGCAAAGAAATCACAGAATCATTAAGGTTGGAAAAAACCTCCAAGACCATAAAGTCCGATGTTACTGGCCAGGAGGCCTAAGGTTAATTCATCCTTCTGACAAAAAATAGCACAGATTTAATGCTCTTTTTCCTGCTACATTCTTTGTTGTGTAACTGATGTTTTTTTTTCCTTTTGGTAAAAGGTAGTGTGGTGTCGTGACTTGCCTGCTTCCCTGGTCAGAAACAGCATATACAAGGGAAAATTACAAAATTGCTATTTTCAGCCATTTTTTTCTTTTAAAAATAATTTTTTAATAATAATAATTATTATAACTACAACAATCATCATCACCTAAAATAAGTGGAAATTATAACACACCTCCGTCTTCTGTGCACGCAAGCTATGCTGATTCCCAGTGCCAAAGCAGATGCAGTACCAGAGGTTTTTAATAGGATATGGCCAGCTTTTGAACTGAATCCAGGGGGAAAAGCCACCATTGTACCACAGATCTCCTTTTATTCCCACTCATGTAGCAGAGTTTTTCTTATCCAACGTTGTTGTTGATTGCTTCAGCTCCCAGGAACTGCTATTTAACTTACAGAAATTCTGTATAATAAGACCTATGCTACCTTAACCTTATCTCAGGCAATGCCAAGCATGTCCTTTGAAGTCTGTGAAGATCATAAAAGCTTCTTCTAACATATAAATTTTATGAAATACGTATAAATTCACATTTTAAAAATTATGGATTTTAAAACATACACAAAACCCCACACTTTCACTCATCTTTGTAGAAACCCTGAAGTTCTTCAAACATTCAATCTTCTGACTTTGCTGAAATGTATTAAATTCATTAAAAGAAAAAGCACGGAGCAGAGAAGGAAACAAAAATTAATAGTTTGGGTTACTATTAAAATCAAGTTGAATAAATTTCCTAACAGGTCACCAACCAAGTTATCAAAAACCTAGTTCATTCTGCAGCAGTCAGTAAAGAAGTAGCTAAGTGTTCCCCAGAGGATGTGCATTATTCTAACAAAAAACAAAGGCTAAAATAGGTGTTAAATTGCACACAAGGTGTGCCT
Source organism: Daphoenositta chrysoptera (assembly GCA_013397915.1). Lineage (NCBI taxonomy): Eukaryota > Metazoa > Chordata > Aves > Passeriformes > Daphoenositta > Daphoenositta chrysoptera. The sequence goes on from VZRO01000256.1 coordinate 73,178, forward strand.
TTAATGTAAACATGAACCGCTTGCAGTTAATGGAAATCTGGAATATTAACTTTGGCACTTACAATAGGAAAATCAAAGTAAAATATGTGCAGTGAGTATATCCACCAAAAAAGCTGCAAAAGGCATAATTAGCAATTGGAATAATATTTTTTTTTTTGCCAAAGTAAGAATTTAGTTAATGGAATCCATATCAAAAGAGTCACTACCATTTTTCAGCTGTGTTTCATAAGGGGAAAAGTGAGTAATTTACTCTAGTTCTTTAAAATGGCTGTGAAAGTCTCATCACAGGAGACCTGACTACATAAAAATCTCTGAACTTGGAACACAATTTGTCAAGGTGACAGTCCTAAGAGGAGATTTTAAAAGCCTCCTTGAGCAAACAATGTCTGATTCTCATTCATTTCTCTTAAGTGATATTGTCCTTCACACATGTACCTTATACAGGGCCTTTTTTTGTGTGGAAATCTCCTTTTTTTTCTTGACTGCAATCTAAAGCAAAATAATCAGAAAAGACGAGTATCAACGTGAGCCTGAAAAATCTTTTGAAGAATTTAAAAATGGAAATACAATGCTGCCTGTGGAAATGCTTTATAATCAGTGTCCCTGTCATGGGTTGGAGCTGAAATTAATTGACAGCTTTTTAATCCAATGACGCTTCTGCGATTTTGCATATTTAAACCTGGAGGGCGCAAAAGGCTCCTCTCTCTGGCATTCCATCTGCGGGAGGAGGAGGGGGGGATGGGGGAGAATGGCTCCGGGCCGGCTTCTCGAGAGCCG
>VZRO01000256.1:74521-90896 GCA_013397915.1 Daphoenositta chrysoptera
AAGATTACCATGGGAGAGGAGAGATTAATATGTTTTCATTGCAATAGACTGTTTTTCTCTGGGCAGGCAGGACTTTTGCAAGCAACAGTTTAAAATCCATGGTAGAGCAAAGAGAAGACCTTTTTCTTTCCCCTAAGTTTGAAAAACTTTGTTAAGTACCCTAATACTGAACCCAATTCCATCATTGTTATCCTTGATGCAAGCTGAGTGCAGGAGGAAATACTGGAAAAGGAGGGGAATGTTTATTTCTTATTCTCTTAATGTTTCTGGTTTTTTTTCTTTTAATCTTAGTAACAATAAACTATCTTTATATTTTATAGAAGTTTTTAAGCCTGTTTTGTCATGTTCTCCTAATTTATATATTTATATCTCACAAACACAAATTAATGAACTGAGTCATGGCTGCTGCTGGTGTTTCAGCTTGTGCATTAAACCTCACCCGTTACAGTCCCAGAGAAGAAGTATCAGGATGAGACACTTTGAAATAAGATTGCAACTATTTTTTACAGTTGTAAGTCAATTCTTGAACATACTCATGTCATTATTTTCTGATTGTATGGGTGATTCTCCACCCATTTTTGCAAGCCAAACATAAATAAAGCTGATCTTGTGCCTCTCTAAATGAATATACTGCACTAGATTGGTACAGACCGGTTAGTATTCTCATTAATGATTCCTGCACAAATTCCCTTGTTCTTTTCCTATTTTCTTCTCTTAACATCTAAATGAGACTTTTTATTTTTAAATTTTGTTTCATCTTTGCTAAATCTTTTAGAAAACATAGAAATGGAAAAAATTATATGACATTTCCTAAATTAAATTATTGAGTTGATTATTTCTACAGAGTGAACATTCTGGAACTCTAAAATCTAAGTTTGGACTTTTCAGTAATCCTCTCTCATCTCTCTGACTATGTGGTTTTGTTATAGAACTTTTGATCAAACAGGGAAATATGAACCTGGGCTTGAGAAACCCTGAATCAAATATTTTCATTATGCTTTTTATATTCAAATATTTCAGATTTTAAAAAAAAAAGGAGAGAGAAAGCAGAGAAAAAACACTTCAAATGGTCAAAAGAATCTAAAAAGAAAAAGAGGTAACCAAAATACCTTTAAATATTACCTCCAATGTTATATTGTCATTACGGCTTTTTTAATAATTAAAGAAACAGGCAGATTACATATGGAGAAAAGAAATGGCAGTGATATCGCTAATTAGCTGCCATTTTCTTTGGTGCAGAATTTCACCCTTTTCCTTCAATGAAAACGTGTTCTGGATGCCTTGGTTGCATATTTCTCATCTCCAGCACTACACTGGCTTCAGATCTCATTTTAACCAATATTACATTGTGTGTAATAAAAATGTTACAATTTGTGAAGTACATCAGAATTCGGGCTCACATGAGGATGTTGAAGTCCAGGTTCTAATATAACCCACCCAGAAAAACTCTTCTGCAAAAGTTAGTTTAGTTTGGTAAGTCAGATTTGAGGCCTTGTTTTATACCTATGCTGTCTTTGACACAGATTTTAAACAGATATATTATAAAAAAGATCAATTATATAATGTAAATTTTGTAAGAATGGGGGATTTTTCAATTTATTCTCTCTCTTTTTCTTGTGTCCTTCCTCCATTTAAAGAGATGGAGTGGGAAGGCAAGGCAGATACGCATTTCATCAGTTTCAAAATTATTGGTGACAGCAAATATAGATGTTTTCCTTTTTGCTGCAATGTTCAGTCCCCTACATCAAAGGCACATGCAAATAAACAAGCAAGTAAAGTTACATTTAGAACCCAAAACGTTGGGAGGGAAGAAATCCTTGTGGTATGAATTTCCGTGTTCATTCTCATGAAGTGGTTTGTTTTCTACAAATACACAGGCAACACAAGATGCTCAGAAGTTTAGGATGTTTCCTCTCTCAAGCCCCCCTCAGAGCATGAATATCTTGTAGTAGGGTGAGAAGGAAGGAACAAGTTGCTGATAAAATCCTGCACATCAAAACCTAACAAAATGAAGACAGATACATATGTATTGGAACTATATTTATTCCATGAGATTGACTGCAGCCCCATCAGACATAAATTATGTGCCATGTCCAATCTAAGATGTTTTGAGGTTTTACTTGAAATAAAGGCAGAGTTATTGATGATACATATTTTATTTTTAAGGCGATATGCTTCATAAAAATAAAACAATTAAGTCATTACACACTCGACTCTGCTCACTAAGCAGGAAGTGAACTGGCTGGAAAGTCAGCCTTTGCAAAATTAAATCTATTTGTGTGAGTTTACATTTGGATGTGGAGATGAAAATCCACGTAAGACATTTTCTGAGTGTCTTGAAAAACTAAGAGAAAAATATTATAGGAATGATGATCTTGATGCTTTTAATATCTCTCAAATGAAAGCGGCTTTTTAGTGCACCTAAAGAACATCTGGAATGGAGTAAAAATTTTTTCTTCCTTACATTTTTCAGGATACAAGAAATATCTGAGGATTCTTTTGAATAGATATTAGATGTTTTCACTATTATTATGAGGGCAAAATAGTCTATTTGATTATACAGAACAGAACTTCTCCTTTATATAAGGCACTTGGAGTTACTCTGTGCTGAGGAAAATAATTATTAAATTATGATCTCACTGATAATATTAAAAACTATTTTTTAAAATCCTGTGTAGTTTTAATTTGCTTCTGGAAGTAATACTTTGCAGAGGAATTTTTCAAGTTCCTGTGTAGAGGTTCCAAATTCTGTATCAGCATTTTCTACACTATGGATAGTCTTGCAAATGTTCTCAAAGAAGGACAATTCATCACCATGGAATTATTCTTAAAACAATACTGGTCACTGAATATAAGAAACCTGTTTGGAACTTTTGTATTGGTTCCGTGTCTTTGCTGGAAGAAATAAGAAATCCTCTTATTATTCAAGAATCAGCCTGAGATTTGTTGCATAGGAAAATCCTGGCTTGAAGACATAGAATTTAACAAATAGAGCTGCAAGTGAAAGAGAAACCCTTGAAAAACAAAATCCCTGTAGCAGGGATTTGCAAAACTCTAAAGAAAATTTGCATTATAACACCTTTTTTCCATCCTACTTCCTGGAGAGGGATCTCCCAGAACAATCCCACCTCTTAGAGCTCAGCACTTCAAGCTTCAATCAGCGCCAAAGTCCTGTTCCAAGCTGCACAGATGAATCACTCAGAAAAGGACTTTCACAACAGCTGACGCCTGTTGCCTGCAACAAATGACATGCTCTTCCTTCCAGGATGTGAAGGAAGTTTTGCATGGAAGTCAGTCAGCAAATACTGGCTCAGGGATCGTTCTGCACATTATTAATTAGTGCATTAATTTATTCTAATGGGAGACGTTTGAGGTTATTGGAGAAGTATTGTTTCAATAGGCCCCCCTTGCCATAAAGTTCACACTTTCCCACAAAGTTTCAGCTCATTTGGGCTCAGTGAATGGCTGTTGGGAAATTGCCCTCAAAGCTTTATTCGAAGCCATGAGAACCTGAGTAATTGTTTTATTGTGGAAGTCATGCCTAGCATGTGGATTCTTGCCCTAAGATACATTTGCTGAAGCATATTCTGCATTTAGTTACCTGCCTGACAAGTGGTGTATTTAACAGGAAAAAGTCATTCTGACTGTGATTGATGATGCCACTCCCCCTTTGCAGTGATGGAGAAAATAAGCTGAGTCAAAGTAGATCTGGCTGCAGCACAGCACTTCTCTTTTTGCTGTTGCTTCCTCATTTCTCTTCATTTGGATAAGAAGGCTTTGCTTTGAACACACTTATTCCCACAGTCTCCTGTCTACCAACCTCTGTTCTCATCCCTTTCTTCTTTTTCACTTTGAAATTGCTTTAGATACATTACTCTGTACCAGCTGACATGAAAGAAAAGCAGGGTTTAATAATTCCTGTTAGGTGCCCTTCAGTTCAAGCACAAAGTTTCAAAAGCAGGAGCCCCTTGTAGGGACTGAATATTGTTGTTCACCCTTCAGCTTCACTTTCTCCGTGCATTGTGACGTTTTGTTTCAGGCTCTGTTTTCCCTGTGCTGATTTCTCTGGCATTCTGGCTCGGCACCTGTCCCACCAGCACAGAGAGACCGTGGGCACACTGAGGGAGCACTTCATCTGTGCTGAAGCTCCTCTGTAGTTTAAATGTATTTGACAGTGTGACTTTTAGGTCAAAGGGACACAGACACACACCTAAGAGTTCATCTTCTACCTGGAAGACTTATGGGGTACATGTGCATGACCATCACTACCTTTCCATTACCTGATAAGGAATTTCACAGCTGATTTTCAGATGTCAGCTTGGCAGTGAAAAGGATGAGTTCACAAGGAATCCAGCAATGCAATCCATACAGTCACAAGGGGTATAAAGAAAATATATTAACTAGGGCACTTACTGGTAGAAGAGAGAAAGTTTGTACTTAAAATTCATGTATTTCACAACTTGGTCTGCAGTTTATGTGACATTTACATGCAAGCACAATATACAGAAGACTCTGAATTTATATCACTATAATCACATCCCCAGCTCATCTATTCCTTCATTTTGGTGGAAGCTTGAGACAAACCAAACACCACATTTAGAGGCTTAAAAGGTATCACATCTATTTTCATCGTATTTCTATATATGCCAACATATCAGAGAACAGGCAACTTCATCCTGCTTTCTTATCCAAGGCACCACTAAGTGTTTGCATTTCCTGGAACCTGGATCATTTTTCTAGATGAAGAGGTGCATTTGAGAAATAGGAAAGAGTTCTGAAAAAAAATGGGTATTTTTGATTGTCTGGGAATAGCTGCCACCTTGGTTTTGTCCCTGGGAGCCAGGTGACATCTTCTGGTGGTGAATAACCTTTCCGTGGGTAAACCACTCTTTCTTTTACACAATTATCTATTAATATAATGGTGTTTATTGCAATTTCTTCAGTAAATTCTGATTCCAAATCATAATCTCTCCTGGTATTTTTCCTCCACTATTGAAATGGGGCCGTTTTAGTCAGCCTAATTTTCCTGCTGAGTTTTAAACCCAACACACTTATAAATTATCTTGCTTGTGTTTCCCAGTGGGGCAAATGTTGGCTGACAGTATTATCCTGAAGCTTTTGGCTTTAGAGAAAATTTTGCTTTGCAGACAAAAAGAATTGTGCAAGAGCAAACTGCTATTTTTTTATCTTCTTAAGCTGGAAAAGTTTAGTAATGACAGAGCAAGTAGAAATTGCCTAAGAGTGTTTTATTTTGCATTTTTCTATTTGCAGCGGGGTCTTCAGAGCTTAATAATGTCATCCCACTGAGAAAACTTTGGATAATGTAGGATCAAAAATAATAAAGCCGCACATGAGTATTTAGGAGCCAGTTGATGTGCCATTTAAATATTAATGGAGAATTTTGCATCCTTGAGAATTTGTGGTCATCAAAGACATTGTGTCGGATAGATTGTCTCCCAGTGATTCAGAAGTACCACAGTTACGTATATTTCACTATTTTGCCAGGTCTTCTGGAATTTTAAAAGACACCCCCACATTAAATTTCCTCTGGTGTACAATAAACCTCCAAATACAAAGGTTCCCCTTTCTAAAGGGAAAGTTGTTCAGGCTCCTCTGCAGTTTGACAAAGGAACATAACAGACAGCATTCCTGCATGTTTCCATTCCTAGATGTGAAGGGAATAACAAAAAAAAAATCTAAATAGACAGGATTTCTCAAATAAAATGTGAATTCTAGGAAATGGCATCCAGGTGCTGTAAAGTGTGCTAGGAATCCAGTGAGGCTGACCACGAGACATCAATACTCACCACAAATCATGGTTAAAGGTTCATTTTTCCTTTTCTTCCTTTGGGACAGCATGCATTGGAGGGTTTCAGTTTATTCTCTCCACTGACATAGCCCTTGAGCAAGGTTTTACTACTGTCTTGGAAACAGACTTAAGGTACCATCTTTAAACCCCTCATGTATCAAGGGCTTTTTAAAAGTTGTGGTAGAGAGAAGCTGTAGGCTAGATCTCCCATTTTTCCTCATTTTTCAGAACACAATCTGGACTCTTCCCTCTTTTGGTGGCAAAACACATGGCAGATATACATCATGATCCTACTGTTCTGCAAAATCATGTGGAAAGGTTAGAAGCAACAGGAGTTGAGTGAGGAAAGATAGAGGCAGATAGGCGTTTCATGAGGGTATAATGAGAGAAGGTGAAGATAGAGGAAATTTAAAAGGTTGAAAAAAATTAAAACATTTATCAGACTAAAATATTTAATCTGCTTGAGATAACATAACCCGATGCTAAAGAGTTAGCAGTTATTTTAATTATATCTTTTTTCTCTTCAGGATTTCACAAACACCTATAGATTTCTTCCAATATTGCTCTGACACCATTATCCACTGTCTTCTATCTCACTGTGACACTTGGCTCTGTGTGTAAAGTTTTTCTAAGTCAGTTAATTAAATATTAAAATAATCAAGCATTTCCATCAATTAGAGCACTCACATCAGGAAGAAGATGAGAGAACTTAAGAAGACTGACTTCTTTGTTTTTAAATGACAGAACACTGCCGCGACACTGGCTGTCCAGCTAGCTGTATTCGCCAGTGCCTGGCACCCACCCGGATGGGAGAGGATGGCGGAGGCTGCTCGTGGGCGCGGGAGGGTCGGCAAAGTTCCAGTTCAGGTTCACCAGACCCACCGGTGGTACGGGCTCGCTGGAAGGAACAAGGGAGGGAGGAGGAGGGGATTCTCAGGGTAGAAGGTTTATTCGGGCGTCATGGTGGCACAGAGAAGCCCCGAAGGGCCGTTACACAGGTGTTTTATGCTTTTGCAGAGTGGGAGGGGAGAATACAGAACATCCAATGGTGCAGGGATGCGGGGTTTGAATTCTCGCGGGCAAAGGTACAGAACCAATAAGGAGCGTTGTGGGAGGGGAGGAATACCGTGGGAGAAATCTTTCTTGAGGTAGGAGGCAAACACAGGGAAACCGGGGTGAGATGGCAGTGACTACTTAACGCACCGCAACATCTCCCCATTTTTTACTTATTAAAAAGGAACCAAAGGTAATTTTAAGGGAGTTAACAATGACGCATAAAATAATTGATCATATATCAGGAAACAACTAAAAAGATTCACAAGGTAATTTTCAACAAAGAAGCAAGCCACCCCATGAGTTTCTGACATAATTAAGTCTCTCATCCTCCAGATGCTGGCATGGACACTCTCACTGTAGGTGGTGGGCTGCAACACAGTCCACGCTTCCACTGCGAGTTATACCAGGAGCATCCAGAGGACAGCGGTGTGCCAAGCGCTGGGCCCCATGGAAAGGTGTGGCTCGGGTGGATGCTTCTGTTGGAACTCAAAATAAAATTATTGAAAGGGTTGTAACCAAATGGAGGGATTAGAGAACGTGGCCACAAGAAAGGAAGGGCAAAGGGGTGGAGGAATGGGAGGTGAATTGGTGGGTAAGCAACAGAAGGGATTAAGGTCTGGGAGGAGGGGTGACAAAGGAACAGGGGAATGGGGATGCAGGATTGGGGGATAACACAGGGGAAAAGGGGGGTAAATCTGGGGGAGGTGCCAAAAGTGGGACTTAGTGATCGGTGGATCTGGCTGAGGGGTGACAGGTTGGTGTAGGTGGTGGGAATCTGCATTGCCTTTGCTTCCAGTCTGCGTTCCTCTGGTTGAAAGGCGGCTGTCACCGGGTTTCACCTGAGGTTCTGGGGAAGCAGGTAGGACAGGGCGGGATGGCTTGGCACTTGATGCCACACGGGGCCATCCTGTATTCTTCTGACCGTTTTCCGAATGCTACCGGTGGTGACGCTGACAGATGGAACAGTCTGGAGGCAGGCACTCCACAGGTTGTTTTAAGCCTTTGACCTTTTTACTAGCTTTACAATTTTTTACCCCCTTGTGTTTAACTGGGGCGGTAGGTGTTACTGCTGGGGCTTCCTTGCACCCCTTTGCCCAGTGTCCCAGCTTCCCACAATGGGAGCAGGGGCGCTGGGGTGTGGGTTTCCCTCCCTCAACCATTCCCACCATTCCCGGGTTTTTCCCTGAAGATGTTGTCTCAGGGTTTAAAGACACCAGCTTCACACAGGCCTCCACCATTTGATCCAAGGTGGGTGGGGGATCAAAGGGTAGAGATCTCAGGACAGCTTTGCAGGCTTCATTTGCATTGAAGCGGGCCATTTCTTGCAGTAGCTGCTGCTGGACTTCTGACCCTTCTATCTGCATGCAAATGGCCTGTCGGAGTTTCTCTACAAACTCCATAAAGGGTTCTAACTTCCCTTGGAGGACCTGTGAAAAGTGGGTCTTCAGGGTGTTGGAGGTAGGGGTGAGGAATAGGTTCTCTTTGAGCGGCCTGCTTCAGATCTTGCAGGACCACCTCAGGGATATGGGCAGCCTGGTCCTGGGGTTTGCTCCAAGGCCCTTCCCCACAAAGCTGGTCCATGGTAAGACCCATAAATTGGGGATCCTTCTGGAAGGACACGAGGAGATCTTTAAGTGCCCTCTTCTCCCCCTTTTCTTCTTAGAAGAAGGAAAGAGGTTAAAACTGAGTTTCCACTACTAATTCTTCTTCTTTATCCCCATCTTCCCTTCTGATGGTGTCGCTTCCCTCTGAGGGATTTGCAGGCCTTGTGCGGATCCACCACACATTTTCTTCTTGGGAGGAGTTGCGTTTCTTAATAAAACACTTTCTTTTCAAACATAGATAAACACAATAAAGCGATAAAACAGTAAGTCCCAAAAAAAGAATATCCTTGAGGATCGAAGAAACAAAACTGGAGATGCCTATTACCCTGGTCCCCGCATGGAACCAGTCGGACGTGGTATTCGTGGACTCGACGAAGAAGTCTTTTACTGCTTTCATGGTAGACTTGAAAGCTTCCCCCAGCCAGTTCTCCTTTTCTTGCTTTATGTTATGTGTCAGGTCTGTTAGCTCTTTTATCGACCACTGGATGCTCCTCCTAGGGGCGGAAAAGTTTAAACAACACATCCCCTGGAATTCTCACACCCATGGCCGTGTGCTAGAAGCAGATAGTCTATGGCCTCCCGATTTTTTAGGGTGGCCTGCCTCGTATACTCACTCTCTTGTAAGAGGTCACTTAGGGCTTTTGAAGTGAGTTTTGCTTGTTTCGTCACCCAGCACTCGAGGTGACCCAATTCCCTGAGTGCCTTGGCCGCCGAAACCCATGGCAAAAAGGTGGAGACGGCCACTTGTTTTGACTTGGCCCAATGGAAAATTTCGGAATTGCAATGTTCATCTAATACATGTGCACCTCTTTTAACTAAATGATTTTTAAATGCCGACTTGTTAAATCTCGTCATATTGGGTGCGAACAGCGTCAGTCGCCCTAGGGTGCACGGGCCTCCGACAAGGAGCATGGGGACCCCAGCCAATGCACGGTCACCACAAATTAAAAAGGTACCGGGGGTAAAAGCATAGAGTAAGGAGGACGGGTAGACTCGGGGATGGAGGGGGTATCAATATGATAAATATTACCACACCATTGGGCAGCTGTACACTTCATGTTATGCTGATTGACTGGTGTAAAATCCTCAATGGCATGGCAATAAGCTCTGGGTTTAAAACCAAAGTGAATACAAAAAGGGGCTTTAGTTGAACCTAATAACTCAAATTCATGAGGGCGTGAGGGAACACGGAGAAGCTTAGGGGACCAAGAACGCCCTAACAAAAAAGGGTTAACAATAGGGAGGGGAACACATTGGATGTTTCTGCCCTCATAGTATAAATGGTGGCCGCGTGTGCCTTTTTTCAACTCCTCCATCATTCTCCTCAATAAAGAGGGGAACTCGGAGGAGCCGAAGGGCACCCCAACCAGGGAGGTAGATAGTGGGTCCTCCACTGGCGTATTGGAGAGGCACAGACCATCCTGCTTCAGTGCCTGAGCCAACATGACCCACACATTCTTTTTTGGCTGGGGGATGATCCACGCCCGACTCAGGAGAGACGACATCGTAGCGGCGATCAGGAGAAATCTTAGAAATGTCAACATATTCTGAAATAAAGCAGAAGAAAAGTAAATCAGGGTCAACACACGAGGCAGGTCTCCTGCAACTAGGGCAAATTAACATTCAGAAAGAGGAAAAACAGAAAATGGATTCAAGAGGTCTCTCATCCGCTGAGCTGCCTTTTTTCTTCTTCTTCTCCACGCCACGGCCGCTGTTGTTTGGTGCTGGCTTGGAGGGTCTTGTGATTTGGGCTGCTTTGGTGGTACTTTGGGCACATAAGGGCGTATCCACCTCCTGGGGATCCATCGGAGTCCCTCAGGAGAGGACACACACCTGTAGCCACGTCCCCAGGTTACAAGCTGGTAGGGGCCTTCCACTTTACCACTTTCAGGGTCTCGCACCAGCACAGGCGGATGTTCTTTCAGCTTGGACTGGTGACCATTAACAAAGTGTTGCAGGACAGAGGGGTCCGTTTCTTCAAAGGAGCAGTTTAGAAAGTTAATGGTAAATAGGGCTTTCAAGAGCCACATACCCGGTGGTAAAGTAGCGGTCTCGGCCCTCTGCTGCTCCAGGACCCGCTTGAGGCTCTGGTGGGTCCTCTCGACAATCGCCTGCCCAGTTGGGGAGTAGGGAATCCCGGTGACATGTGAGACTCCCCACTCCTGCAGGAACGCTTCAACCGGCTTGGAGGTATAGGCCAGGCCGTTATCTGTTTTAATTTGCTTTGGTACCCCCAGAGTCGCGAAGGCCAACAGAAGATGTTTTTTCACCTCCGAGGCCCCTTCTCCACAGTGGGCCGATGGGAAGACTGCCCCCGAGAAGGTGTCAACGGACACGTGGACGTATTTTTGCCTCCCAAACTGGGGAATATGGGTGACATCGGTTTGCCACACTTTGCAGCTGCCAAGTCCTCTGGGGTTGACCCCGGACCCCATGGACGGCATTTGGAACTTTTGGCAGATGGGGCATGTCGCCACTATCGCCCACGCCTGGTCCCGCCGCAGATGGAACATGCGAGCGAGAGCCGGGGTGTTTTGATGGAACATTTGATGGCTTAACTTTGCCTGCTCGAAAATGTTTGGAATGTTGGCCAATTGTGCAGGCATAGTGAGTGCGTCCGCCCTCTTGTTCCCTTCAGTGATGGGACCTGGGAGATCGGTGTGCAACCTCACATGCATAACAAAGAAAGGTTGCTTGCGGTGGGAGATTAGATGTACCAGCTTCGCAAGCAAGCTGAAAATGACAGGGTTAGAGACCTCTCTCAAAAGCACGTGTTCCGCTCTGGCAACTACACCAGCCACATAGGCCGAATCCATAACCAAATTTAAGAGTCCCTCAAACCTCTCAAAAGCACAGACCACAGCGGCAAGCTCGGCAACCTGGGGCGAGCCTTCAACCACTTGGACGTCAGACTCCCACCTCTGTGTCGGAGGATCCCTCCAAGTCATTACTGACTTGTGGGATGCTCCTGATCCATCTGTGAAAATTGTAACTCCCTTGAGAGGAGAGGAAGTTTGCATTGACTTTGGAATAAGAAAGAAAGCCGAATTAAAAATCTTGTGCTTAGGATAGTGAATTGAGACCTGGCCTGGGTAGCTATCCAGAGCATATATGAGGTTCTCGTTACTCTGGAGCAAATGCTCCAGAGTCCCTGTTGTGAGTGGTAAATATATGCATGCGAAGTTGCACCCCGCGAGAGTGCGGAGGCGAGCTTGTCCCTTCATGATGATCTGGGCCATCAATTCCTGTGGCGTAGAGATGCTTTTGTTGGAGAAAGATCCACTCCATAATGAGCAGAGGGTCTTTCTCCTCCCATGCCCACTGGAAAATCAGCCCATGGAAGTGTGTCACCTTCCTCAAGATGGTGAGCTGAAATGGGAGGTCAGGCTGATATCTGTGTGCCTGTCTGTCCAACAGTGCCCGTTGGATCTTCTTGATGGCGTGCCTGGCCTCATCAGTAAGGGATCGGGGGGAATCTAGCTCCTCACTCCCCCTCAGTAAATTAAAAAGAGGAGCCAGGTCTTTCGTGGGTATGCCCAAGTACGGCCTTACCCAATTGATCGATCCACATAACTGATGGAGGTCACGCAAGGTCCTCGGAGTGTCATTGATTGCAACTTGCTGGGGTGTTCCGGTCCAATTAGTAATTTGGAGACCTAAATACCTCCAAGGGGCAATTCGTTGGATCTTGTCCTGTGCCAGTTGGAAACCTTCCTGGGCAAGCGCTGCAATCGTCCCCTCCAAAGGTCTGTTTAAATACTTGTCCTGGGGAGCACACACAAGCACGTCGTCCATGTAATGGAGTATGATGGCGTCTTTGAATCAGGCGCGGACTGGAGCAAGAACCCTGGCAACGTACCACTGGCAGATGGTGGGGCGGTTCTTCATGCCCTGACGCAGCACCCACCAGTGATAGCGCCACATGGGAGCCTCTCGGTTGATGGAGGGCATCGAGAAGGCAAACCTGGGGGCGTCATCCGGGTGTACTGGGATGCTAAAAGAGCAATCCTTAATGTCGATCACCACGAGGTTCCAATCTTTTGGGAGCATGGTGCGGGAGGGCATCCCTGGTTGGAGGGGACCCATGTCCTCAATGACTTCATTAATTTTTCTGAGGTCTTGGAGGAGCTGCCACTTGTCCTTCCCCGGCTTTCGAATAGCGAAAACGGGAGAATTCCAAGGGCTATTAGATGGTACAATATGGCCTTTGGCCAATTGCTCCTCGACGAGCTCGTTGAGCATCTGCAATTTCCACTTAGGTAACGGCCACTGATCGACCCATACTGCGGAATCCGTTAGCCAATTTAGTTTGAGGGTTGGGCGCTCCGCAGTGGCTGTTAATGAAAAACCTGGGTAGGCTTTGCTACCTCCAATTTAGGCCCCCATTGGGACATGGTTTCTCTTCCCCACAGGGTAAACCCTGTGTCCATGACATACGGACGGACTGTAGCCAATTGTCTGTCCGGCCCCTTAATTTGTACCATACTCCGCGATACTCGGGCCGACTGAGTCCCGCCTATACCACAGACGGCGTCTCCAGGCTCTTGAAGCTCCCAATGTGACGGCCATTGTTGGTGGGAAATGACCGTCACGTCAGCTCCTGTGTCTAGCATCCCCTCGAGAGAGTATGTCTCTCGCCCCATGCTCAGATCACATTCAAGCATGGGCTTACATTCTCCAATTTCATCAAGAAAATACACTTGAGGCGTCTCATTGACGTCCCAAAACGGGACGTACAGAGGAAGGGCCTGGGCGATGACCTGGCCCCTCTGGAGGAAGTAAGGGGGATGGACACACCGCACCCAGAGGGAAAGATCGTCACCTGGAGTAGGTGTCACAATCCAGGGGAGGATCTCCACCTCACACGGTGATTGTGTGTCGCTACCCAGTACAAGAAATGATGTCACGTTTACCTGTTCTGCGAAGGTCGTCAAGTCTGGTGAAACTGAAAGGAGGTCCGGTAAGTTGGGGCACACTGTAACGGTGACCCAGTCTTGATCAGTGAAGTGGTGTGGGACCGCGGCCGTCACAAGGAAACTGGTGGCCGTACTTGTATCCTCGCACGCGGTCCCGGCGAGCTGGCCACCTAGTTTCCCTGCGCGGGGGTGGAAGAGGCCGGTATGGGACGTGGCTGTCTTGGGGCTGGAGCCCGACAATTCCTAGCCCAATGACCCTGTCGGCCACACCGTAGGCAGGTGTTTGGTGGCATACGGCGTGATGAGGCAGGCGTTATAGCAGGCGTTGTGGGTTGGGACCCGGAGGAGGCGTGATCTTGTGGCTGGAGGTCATCTGTAAACATAACCTCCCTCCTCCGGGTTGAAGGCTCATGGTAAGTATGCATTGCCTTTCTTGCACACGCCTCCACCATATTGTTGATGGTGGGGGCGGGCTTGAGAGGTAGGCTGAGCAGAATATTTTGGCACTGCTTGTTGGCATTAGAGCGTGCCAGTGAGAGGAGAAGCTGCTTGCTGGCAGTCTCTCCTTCGACTTGCGAATTTATGGCCTTTCCTAGCTCTTCAACAAAATCTATATATGGCTGGTTTCGATGTTGCCTTATATATTGGTATTCCAGCCTAGGCCTCTTGGGCGGCAGTTGGTATAGGGCCGACTCCGCAGCAGCAGATATTTTGACCATTATATGTAGGGGAATGAAGCGTGCCTGCTCTACTGGTTTATGCAGGTCTCCTTCGCCGTACAAATGATTTAGCGTTATCGGAGCCCCGGCGAGATCAACAGCCTCCGCCGGGGTCTGCAAAAGCAGGGGGAGCAGATCCTCCAACGACCTCTTCCATAATACCTCCCACTGACCAAATTCGGTCTCATTAAACAGACAAGAAAACAAATACTTGAGGTCGTAGGGGATGAGCCCACTAGAGGAAAAGTTAGCCCGAAGCATGTTATGAAAAAATTGGCTATCCTTTCCAAATTCTTTTTCTGCTTTGCAGATTTCCAATATACTCTTATTAGAGACAGGCTCCCAATGGGGCCTCCCCCTACGGTCAACATGGACCGGCACGGCGTAGGGAGCTGACCCTGGTTCCAGGTTCCAGGTTCCAGGCCCCTCACTTCCGGAACTGGGAGCGTGGGAACCGGAACCGGAGGCGGCCAGGACGCGTGGGAATGGGGGAGAAGTCAGGAAGGGAAGGGGCTGGGCAGGATTTAGGGGCGGAGGGAAGAGGGGAGGAGTCACAGGGGTAGGAGGGACAAGGGTAGGCGGGGTTAGGGTAGGCGTAGCCGAGGGCGGGGTTTGGGGGAATAGGGTCCGCCCTTGGGAAGGTTGGCGGGAGAGGGCGGAACAAAGGATTTTGGGAAGGAGTAGAGGGGGGAGGGCAAGCCACGTGGTCAGCGCCATCTTGCCCCATTGGGTGCAATGACAATCGCCGAGCCATGTGCTCGCCTCCATCTTGGGAGGAGATCCATGAGGGAAGGGGGTCCCGAGAGCCATTTTGCAAAACCGGGGGAACAACTGGGGAAGAGGGAGCGGGAAGAGGGGCTGGGGAAAGGTCCAAGGTAGTGTGGCCAGCACTACTCTGGCAAGGGTACCGAGAAACTCCTGAGGGGCCAGAGGGTTGGCAACCTCTCTGCGCAGACTTGCAGGCTGCTCCCTCAGGATTTCTCGGTTTAGGGGCGGCAGGGGTTCGGGTAGAGGGTAGGGAAGAAGAGCTAGGGACAGGGTCTTTTTTAATTTCCTTCATTTTCTGAATGGAAGAATATATTTTGGGCAGTAAATCATATTGAACTTTCAAGGAAGTATTTCCTGCCTTAGCCAATTCGTTAATTTTGTGCCCCACTGTGTCCCAAAATTTTAAATCCTGAACTTTCGTAAGGGACACGTCCGGGAAATGAAAAAAGAGCCATCTGACAAAACGTTTTAAATCCCCTTTAGAAAATTTCTGCCCGCCTGCTGTAAGGGAAGCCCCAACTTGGAGATAGACTCCCTTCTGTTCTGAGGTGAGCTTTGCGCCCATCCTTAGAACACAGCAGCTCCAATCAGCAGGAAAAGGAGAAAACGAAAAGAAAACCCCCAAGATCCAAACTTACGTGGCGCGCAGAGTCCAGAGCAGCCGACAAGCTTGCTCCAAAGGCTCGTTGGTGAAAAGAAACCTGCTGACTGGTCCTCGTCCCACGCCGGTCCGTCGGCAATATGCCCAGAAATCGCTCTCAGGTTCCGGGGTTTCCACCTCGGCTCAGCTTCTAGAACGGAGCCTCACCGTGGTGGCTCTGGCAGCACGAACTGGGGTCCGGGTGGTGTAGGACTCCCGTCTGCGAGGACGTCTGATTCACGGAGGTCCCGGTTCGGGCGCCAGCTCTGGGCGCGCGGCGGCATGAGGGTTCAGCCCTCGCCCGGATCAAAGGAGGGTGATGCCCTCCGACGTCTCGCCCAGAAAGGTCGGGGAGTCCCCGATCCCCAGGAGCAGGACTAGCGGCAGAGCCTCTAGCTGGATGATGGCTTCAGCTAGGGCAGAGAGTCCCTCCTCTAGGGGTGGCAGAAGCACGCCAGGGATGAGGCAAAGGCTGCGGAGTAAGGAGTCTGGAGACCTGGTGTGGCTCTGAAAGATGTTTATTCTAAAGAACCGAAGCTCAGGAGAGTCAGGCACCAGATCCCCAGATCTGAGGGTTGCAGGGTCTTAAAAGAGGGGAAGGAACAAAGGGAGGTGATAAAGTCTAACCAATCATGGTCCAAGGTTTAACTGACAATCAAATCACTGTATAATAGGGGCTAACATGAGGGGTGGAGTGGGTACAACAAACCAATGAGGGATCAAACTGAGGGGAACTTTCCAGAACCAGGGCATGGTCGGGGAAAGATTGACAACCAGATTGATAGGGGAGGAGGTGGGGGTGACAGAGAAAAAGGGCGGGAGACCAAACCATTAGAATTTAAAGGGGAAAACAGGATCAAACC
>VZRO01000257.1:0-23576 GCA_013397915.1 Daphoenositta chrysoptera
TTTTTGAAGACCTAATACCAAGATTAAGGTCTGTATAATCCCATAGAAAATCATGGAAGGAGGAAGTATCATAGGATTAGAGTTAAAACTAATTATATATTTCCTCAGAGAAAATTTCCACAATTGGTGTCCATCAACATTAAACTTCATCCACAATAAAACTTTTACCCACAGGTATGTCATCTTTTTACCCATCTTCCACACCTTATTCTTTACCTCTTAACCAACAAAGAGAATTATTCTCTCTCTCCCCTTCTATTTGGAATATTTCCTTTCCATCACTTTCATTTCCTTTCAAACCAAGTGTGACACTTTCTGCTCCAACATTAATGTTGCTTTTGGCCTGCTCTCCTTCTCCAGTGTCCCTCCCTGTTACAAGAAGGGGTGAAACCCTTGTTATGGGATGCAGGAATGAGTCTGCCAGAGGGATCTTGTGTGTTTTCCTCTTCCCCTGCAGAGCCTATGGCTGAAGGTTGGTGATAAAGATGATGCTTCAGCCCTCAAGTCTGCCACAACCCTCGGAGAAACAGCATAAAGAACTCAGCTCTACGAAGCACTGAGCAATCTGTGTCCCACATTAGAGGGCAAATTATCTAAGAAACAACAGGAATGAATTAATTCCTGAGAGGTGACAGCTTTACAGAAAACACATGAAGAACCTGCACACCCCTGACATGGGCCAGCACCCCTCTGAATAGATTTTTTTCATCTCCATACACTAACCATTCAGCCACTTCCAAGGGGAAAATTTATCCCTTGCTCCTGTCACTTATTTAACACACAGTTGCTTCCACAGGACTCCTGTGTCTCCTGTCTTTTGGATATTAGCAGCATCGGTGCTAAACTCAGACAACCTTAACCATATTTAAGGAATCACTTGTCTTTCTCTCTAGGATCCTATAGGACTTGGTTTTCCCCTCCTACAGCCTCTCCATAGCCACGTTAAAAATAAGCTTGGTAATACTTTTCACATTTGTAGGCTGTCACAAACGGTTAGCAGGGAAGAAGTCATTCAAACACACATGACTTTATAATTAAGGCACCTAACTCTTATAAACCCCATTTTTCACAGAAGCAGTGACTTTTAATAAAGTGCAGTGGAGCAGTGGGGGATTCTGTGGTTTCTGCGTGCAGGCCTCGTGCGAATGCTTCGACCCTCAGCCCTGACCACAGAGACCACAGTCATCAGGAGGAATATTTATTTCCACTCCAGCACTTGTCTGGTCTGCTGGACAAGCCCCTGAGCGTGGAGACACGAATGGCAGTCATTTCCCTTTGCTGGGCCTCAGTTTGTCCATCTATCAAATTGGGATGATGTTTTCTTCATCTTTTGAAAGCTGCCTTGAGAGCAAGGGATGAGCTGAGCAAAATGGTGATTTTCCAGGTGGGGTCACTGAGGTGAGCAGAGGCGATGGTAACACTGAGGGACTTGGAGAGAGAGCTGGAAAAGAAGTCCAGGAGCCATGAATCCCATTCCCATGCATGCTATGAGGGGTGGAACTTCTTTTATTCCCTGGCCTTTTGAGGAGTAGGATGCAAGAAATTAAAACCTGGAAATTAAACGGATGAAGCTCTTTTACCTGGATCAGGAGGGGGATAACATGATGAGAGCACTCTGGCTGTCTCCACACGTGTAGTAACAACACACTCAAAGCTGAAAACCCCAGATGAAATTAAAAGAGCCATTAGATAAGCACTAGAAATTAATTTAACTTCACTGTCAGTGATATTCTTTCCAGTTCACCTGCTGAGCAAAGTCAAGGAAAATACCTGATTATCAGCGTGACCACAACAGGTCATTCACAGGAAGTCTGATGCTGCAAGTGCTCCCTGTCAGCATTCACTGACCTGTCACAGGTGTGAAGATGGGAAAATGGGATACTGGAGAGACATGGTCCACCTCTTGCAGCTCAGGGTGCCCCTCTCCATCATTCCAGCACCTCAATCCCTCTGTTGCCCAGCTCACCAGCAGGCTGAATAAGCCTCGCTTTTAACTAACCCTTTGTCTGCTCCTTGACTCTAGGCAGAGTGTGACTTTCAGTGGCCATTTGAACCCCTGCTGTGGGACCTCTGTGACAGGTAACAAGCCTTAGGGCGAAGGAAAAGGCAATAGATTCATCATTGGCACTTGCAGACTTCTGACACTGTCTCATATTCACTCTCCTAATCAGGTGAGGGAAACATGGGTCTAGATAAAGTTGCTAGAGAGTGGGGACAAGGCTGCAGATATGTGCACCCAGAGAGCAGTTATCAATGGCTCATTGTCAAAACAGAAAGTGGTGCTGCAAAGCCAGAAAGTGCAGCCTGGGAGGACAGATTGATCGAGTTACATTTATTAGCCAAAAGAGAGCCTTGGTGGGATGTAAGTGCCTTTGAGCACAGAAAAGGCTGTTCCAGAGCGCACTGGTACAATCTGTCCTCACTGTTAGGATAAGGAAAGCCTTTAGATTGCTGAAAAAAAAAAATTCAAACCAGATAGGAAAAAAATTTATTAGGATCTATAACATCAGTAGACTCAAGACTGTGAAATCTCCATCCTTGGGGGTCTTTAAACATAGGTTGGATAAACTTTTGCCAGGAAAAACAGGTTTAAGGGACTCTGCTTAAGATAGGCAGTGCTGCTAAGGGCTTTCTGTGTGCATTTGAATAATGCCCTGAGGCTTGATGTGCTTCTGGTCGGCTTTGTGCATCAGCATCCCTTGGGTGGAGGCTGCTGGTAGCTCAGTGCAGCACACAGAGATAATCCACTTGCAAACTGCCTGAAAAACAGGAGCTTATTTTACATCAGGCAAGACTGGGGCTTCTCTAGGAGACACTGAGTTTGTGTGATGCTACTGAAAGGGCAGACAGGAAAAAAGCAGCAGTTTAGCCAAGGGCACGAGCCTGGGTCATGTGCAGACCTGAGCCTTTTCTCTGTGCTTTCCCCAAGGTCATCCCAAACCAGCTCTGGAACAAGAAGAAGGCATGAAGAACTTGCAAGAGCAAGAACCACATTGCAAGTTGTCAACCCTGTGGCTGATGTCACATTCCTGACCCAGCCACTCTGCTTTCATCCTTTGGCAGGTGAGCTGAAGTGGATTTATGCAAAAGAATGATTTTGACCTTTGCTGGGCTGCATTGGGAATTTAAGTTGGGTCTTTGGCTTACTGGGGCTGACTGCAACGCCCAGCTAAGGTAGCAGCATTGGAAAGTGGGAAAGGAAAACGGAAAAATCGCCCCAGGAAACATTGAGAGGGCAGCTAGCACAGATATCAGAGAATCAGAGAATTATGGAGTGGTTTGAGTTTCCACTCCCTACCATGGGCAGGGACACCTTCCACTATCCCAAGTTGCTCCAAGCTTTGGGATAAGCCCAGAGGGACACAGAGTTAACAATATGTGCTCTGCTATAGCTCTTTGAAGTTGTTCAGCCCACTCAACAGTGAACTCACTACAAATACAGCCACTGGGTTCATACATCACACTACAGACACAATTCACCCTAAATTAAAATTGTAATGTAAAATAGATTTAAATATAAAACAGACCCAAAAATGTAATTTCTTTGGTCTCTGCTTCAGTGACTGTATGGTAGCAGCTGACATCTTTGGGGAAGGTGCTTTGCAGGGATTAACAACCAGATGGAGGCTAACAGGGCACAGCTGTACTGTGATTCCCAACTCCACCCCCAATTAATGATCTTCTGAGGACATATCCTTAAATTAGAGGAAATGACAGGTTTAAATTGGCATGTGCCACACACCGTACAGTGGCAAGCCCAACAGTTAGTATAATTTTTAATACGGCCACAGAAAACACCTTTTTATACTAATGGAATAAATCATGTTCTCAACACCTGGAGTTTACACTGGCCAACCTGCAATAACGTATTAATGCAGAGCAGTTGCACATCCTGTTCCAGAGCAGCAATAAAATGCTGAGGGACCCCAGGGTACAGGTATTAGCCAAGGGCACGGCTGCAGATCCCCCTCCCCACAGTGCAGCTGCACCTTCTGCTCCACACAACACACCTCAAACCTATTTTCCTTCCTAGATGCCCACGGGCCTTTTTTTTTTTCTTTTCCTGATTACACAGATTCCAATTCAGGAGAACATTCTTGTTTCCAGTCTTCCTTTAAGAGCGTGCTTGAATTACACCAAATATCAAGACATTTTCAGGTCAGATAGGTGGCAGATGCTGCTGCTGGTCCTTGAAAATGCAGCGATGGTGGCAAGAGACCCCATCCCTGGGAGTGTCCAAGGTCAGGTTGGACAGGGCTTGGAGCAACCTGGGACAGTGGAAGGTGTCCCTGCCCATGGCTGGGGGTGGAACTGGATGGTCTTTAAGGTCCTTTCCCACCCAAACCATTCCATGGTTCTATGATTCTACATATTTAGCAATGTAAGAGTGCTTCTGGGTAGGCTTCATGGATAAACAGGTAGAAAAGTGGATCCCTTTCTTCCCTCAGAGGCATTCTTCAAAGCTGCCAATGGTGTCAGGCAGATCTCAGTGAATTGGTTTTGTACAGGCCCATATGGTGCTCTGAAAGCAGCACCTTCCTTTCTTAAATGAAAACCTGAAATTCTGATTTCAGCTGTGGAGCTGCTGCTTCCAGGAGGAGGTGGTTGTACATTTACAAATATCATCAGTCAAATATTATCTTTTGTGTGGTGCTTTTACTGTTCAGCAAAAAATCACAGATCTGGAGAGCTTAAACCAGTCTGTTTTGATAATTATGAAGGGCTTACATGACATCACACTTTAATTTTTTTGTTTTCTACTGTGTAGAATAGAAGAATTGTGTCCAAACCGCAGTGGGAACTCTAAGCCAGCAGCTGCCTTTATCAGGACTCAGTGTCTTCCTGAGGCACTAAAATGTTTGGGGTTTCCAAATGAGAAGAAACAAACACATCACTTGATAAAGGAGCTGCTGTGCTGGATTCATCTCTGTCTGTGCAAGAATAAAACAGGTTTTGCAAAGCTGTGTGGGTCAGTTTTTCAGCCAGAGCTATTGCAGCTTCCCTACCACCATCTTTTAATTTGAATTTTGGGGCCTACAGCCTTGTCCTTACTTTTATTGTCATTACTATTTTTAAAAGACTGGGTCCACAAATTCATTGATACAGAGACAATGAATTGAGGCACTGAGAGGTCTGGATGGGAGCCCAGGTCTCCAGAAAACCATTTCAGTTCCTTCACCTTCAGTGTGTTGGTAAGGGGGGGATGAGGGAAGCATCTGTTTTCTTAAAAAATAAATGAATTGGTAAATGTGCCAAATCCGATATGATGCAAAATCAATGTAATACCAAAAGGAGCAGCAGCTAGTTAGGAAAGGAAGCAAACCCCCTCATTTTTAGACTTAGAGTGATATCACCAATGATGCCTTTGACAAGGAGGTAAACAGGAAAAGCTGAGTTGGCTGAAAGTCTGTAAGAAACAGGGAGGGAAAAGTCCATGTTTACCACATGGAAAAGGACAGACAAAGGCAGCACAGAGCTGAATGTTATTTTCAACATTCCCAAAAGGGGATGAGACAGGAGAGAGGGTAAAGACACAACAGCACTTTAAAAAGACTTTAAATAAGTACTCACTAGTGTTTCTTTCTCAGTGGATTTAGACTCTGGCTCCCTTTGTCTGCACAAGGCAAGGAGAGAAAGAGCCACCAGATCATGGACGTTGTTGCAGTGGGAAATTTTTGACAGGTTTTGTATTTTTTCTTATCCCTGTAGCAAACCATTAACCAGCCTGAGAGGGATCTGATCCAGGTTGTGTCCCAAAGACATGTATTTAGGTTTACTGTCCCCACAACCTGACAGATTTCCTCCTCTGGAAACACAGTAGGATTGCTCTCCTCATAGTTATACAGACAGTCACTGAATTTGGATGGAACAATTGATCAGGAACTGACAGGATCCAGTTCTGCAATCCAGATCAAAGTCATTGAAATATGATAATACCGCTCTCAACAGGCTGAGGGAATTTGGGTTGTTCAGGCTGGAGAAGAGAAGGCTCCTGGGAGAACTTAAAACCCCTTCTGGTGCCTAGAGGGGCTCCAAGAGAATTGGAGAGGGACTTTGGACAAGGGCATGGGGTCATAGGATAATGGGGAATGGTTTTGAACTGAAAAAGGGTAGAGTTAGGTGAGGTATTAGGAAGAAATTTTCCCCTGTGAGGGTGGTGAGGCCCTGGCACAGGGGGCCCAGAGAAGCTGTGGATGGCCCAGTCTTGGAAGTGTCCAAGGCCAGGTTGGATGGGGCTTGGAGCAACCTGGGACAGTGGAAGGTGTCCCTGCCCATGGCAGGGGGTGGCACTGGATGATCTTTGAGGTCCCTTCCAACCCAAACAATTCTGTGATTCTGTGATGGTTGAGGAAGAACAGGCAGCAGGGTCCTGAATGGTATCCATGAAAAACTGTCAATATATATTTAAAAAATTAGATAATCTAGAGCTTCTCAGCAGAACCTGTGCCTCTTTTAATCTTAGTGGCCTTAGTCACTTGACCAGAGATTTCCTACACTGCTTTATCTGCTGGTTGTCAGATCAAAGCTGGGACTGCCAGGGGGACTTGGCTGCCACAGCTGGAGCTGCAGAACTGCTGCTCCCCAGGCACGGTGAGGAGCCAGCTGCCTTCCCCAAAGAGAGCATCAAAAAGTGTCACCTCAGACAGGTTTCATGGGTTCCACTTGGCAAGGAATCCTTTCTACCACGAGAACAACAAGATGACGACCTGGATGAGCAGAAAAGTTACACTTCCAGTTACAGACTGGAATAAACCATCCCACCAACTCCCACAACCTCCCAAGCTCTGCACCTGCGGGCTGCCAGTTGCTGATCTGGGAAATGCTCCTTTGGGGCTCACTGCTTGTCCCACCTAAGCCTCAAGAGCTGTCATGTAAGTCCGTGAAAACAAGGTTTGACCCATGAGTACTTTTTTTAAGGACAACAGTATACCTCCTTGTCTGATGTAAGTTTGTATCACTATGGATTCAAAACATATGAGATGATTTAAACTTTTTTTTTTTAAACATATATACATATTACATGCAAATTGAGGGACTATCTCTGACCTTCCCAGCGAAGTTTAATAGTAAAGGTTTTAGTATCCATAAATTTTTGGGTGTCACTTGCTAGTAAAACGTTGGACAGGAAAAACAGGGGGAAATAGCCTATCCATATGAAAACAACAATCATGTAATATTTATTGTCTGGGATTGAAATGTTTCAAATATTCAAAGCAATAAAACGTCAGGAAAAGCTAGACTTCCTGATGTAAAAAGGCCATAAATTTCTTCCCTCATAAGACACAAGGAGAGGGGGAAAATCAATGTGACATTTAATGCTACATAAAGAAAGAGAAAAAGAAAGAAAGAATGAGAGAAAGAAAAGAAAAAAACACACTACACTTAAATCTAAGTTAAAGCAGTGGAGAGCCCCCAGAGGGCACAATCCACTCACCTTTGGGAGGCTGCAGGAAGGAAATGGCAGCCAAGAGCACAACTCATGTATTGTAAAATATAAGAACATTTCTGAACAATTCAAGGGAGCAAAGAGGTATCTCTGCAGTGTGTGACTCTGACAACTCTGTCCCAGTTCTTTGAGATCTCTCCATCTCAAACCATATTTTATTGAACTTTACCCCCCCCACAAACAATTACCAAACAAACAAACAAAAAACAAACAAAAAACCCAACAATTTGCAGATTCAAAAATTCCTTTTTCGTACAGGTCAAAGATTTTTTTTCTAATACTTCAGGAGGTTTCACAATTTCTTAAAGATTCACAGTGTGACATTAAACTTTGTGCAAGAGAAAAATGACAGCAAAGAAACCAAAGGTTACAATCAAATTACTTTCACAAAGTAAAAATCTTTTATTTTTACAAGGATAAACCACTTTAATTGCAGAGAGAGGGAGGTATCACAACAGGATTATGTTTGCTTTTGGATTTAAAAAGCAGAGATGGTGTTCGGAATTCAGTCTTCATGAAAAATATGGCTACATATATATTCATATTTATTTAATATATATGCATATAAATGAATACATTTTCTATGCTCCTCCTGCTCACCTATGAATAAAGTTTTAATAACAGGCTCTTTAAGTGCTGCATTAATTTTGCCCTTCCTTCAAGACCACCAAAGAAACCAACTAAGATGCAAAATCCCTTCAGAGCATGCACCACAACTACATACCAAAGTGCAAATAAAACAAGCCTCAACAAAATAAAAATGAATTCAGCATCATCTACAAGCCCAACTTCAACACTGTAAAAAAAGCACCTATAAAAACCAGCCACGGTAAAAACTGGGAAGGTTTGGACATTGGCCAAAAATTCAAAAGTTTGGCTGCTTATACCAAATTTTATCTTCATTACCATAACTTTGGGAAGACTGGAAGCTGCAAGGGTGGCCAATGGAGCAAGGTGGACTAGCTTAGATACACTTATTTATTTGGCTACTGTGAATAAAAGCAACCAACTCAGACTCTGCCCCAAAATCCATGTGCCCTTAAAATTGAGAGGTTTTTAACCCACTAGTCAAAAACAGCAGCTGCAGAAGGACAGAGAGATCTTTTCCACTGTATTGACTCTGAAAGTTGACCACACATGAGAATTAACTATTCTTAACTATTTCACTGCCAAAGTCCTGATCACCAAACTGTGGAAATAATCATGACATAACTCTAAGAGGAAAAAAAAAAAAGAATATTTTACCAAGCAACCACCTGCTGAGCCCAGTCAGACCAAGGTTATTTTATTCTGCCTTACCTTGGAATATTCAGTGTTGTGGTTCTTGATCTTCCAGTGGAAGAATCTGTCATGTTTTTCCTCTTGGGCTTGTGCCTGATTTACACAGTGAGGAGACAAGTGGGATGCTCATGAATTTGAGGGAGACCTCAAGATTGACCTCAGCTGTTTGTTGTACACGTTCAAGCCCTACAGGAGCCAGGTATCAGTTTTGCCACCATCCCAGAGAAGGTGAATAAAAGCAGCACCTTCCATGGAGAAACTGACTGTCAAAGACCCCTTCCCACGTGCTCAAAGCACTCCTTAATAATTATTTCCATTTATTTGTGTTCTGTCTACACCAAAATCTGCTGAGCAGTGAAAATTTAGGACTATGTTGATACCATTCCAGAACACAGTATAAATTCTTTTAATATTCAAGTGAGGGCAAGCTGGCATGGAGAACACTAGGCAGATCATGTCTAGTTTGCTAAAACCACTCAGTTGAAGCCACAACAAAATTGGTGCACGAGCAGCAGATTCATGCACTGGTGATCAGCAGATCCACAATGATCTGAGCAAGGGAGCTCAGGGGGAAGCTCAGCTGGAGCCTTTCTCCTCCAAACACCTTCCTTCTCCTTCTGCTGTGGTGTTTCAGATTTGTTTTCACCTCGGCTTGACACGCAGTTGCTGCCATGTCATTTGCAGATCTGAAGAAATCGTGTCAGCACAAGAAAGGCAATAGTTTCTTTGGAGTGTTTTTTTGTTTTGCAGATTAATTAAATACTTATGGAAATGAGATCTAAACAGAACTGGTTTGAGCCAGTTATTGACTGCTGACTATCTGAATCCCACTACAGCTTCTGGTATCTTGCACCTTCTCTTCTTCCAGGTCTAGTTACAGGATGAGGATCAGTCACCACACTTCAGTGGCATTTAACTGGGTTCAGACCCAGTTAATTTACTAAAAATTAACATTTTACTTTGTCATCACCCATCGCAGCTGCTGCCCCATTTAAAAGAGGGCATTTACGTGTCTTAATTGTGTTACTCCTCTCATTTCTTTGTGCTCTGATGCACTCTGCAAAGGCAAGCTGGGAGGAGATGAAGGTAAGAATGCTCTGGCACTGCCAAAGTAGAATTTTTGTAATGAGTACATCCCTCATGGTGATTTCTGATGCAGAAATCCAGCTCTGTTTGGAGGAAGGCAGGTGTCCCACAGTCCATATTTTGGTGAAAACCTACCGTTCGTGTTTCTGCACGAGGTCACCAAGTGGCCACAGCACACCTCAGCCAGAAGTTTCCAAAGCCTTGAGCCCTGGATTGGAGTGGTTGCATCCTCCACATCCCATTTCTCTCCTGGATCCAGTTGGATACAGCCTTTTCCCCTTTCTCCCCTCACCTGCAGGGCTGGCTTGTGTGCTCTCTGACACACCTACTGCTTTCACTGCACAGGGAAGATATTTCAGAACTCAGAGCATCATTATGGATTTGAGAAATCCAGGTTTCTGAACAGTCCCAGGTTTTGCAACATGTGGCCCATCACTCAGCCTTTCCCCAGGAGAAATGGAGATAACAACACGTTATTTTAAAGTTGTGCTGTAGGCATAAACACATGGAAACCCGAGAGGCACTCAGATATTGCAGTAATCAAAGTCATACAAGGACCAAAGATTGACAGATCACATCTTCACCAAACCAGTAAGAAAAATCTGCAAAGCATCTAGATGAAGACAAGTCCAGAAATAAACAGATATTGGTATAAGATTCATGTGCCAATATTTCTGTCTGATAGGAATTAAGATGAATTATCAATCACAAATATTGAAAAGACCTATAAAATGTAAAATGAAACGGTATTATTATAATTTTAGTCCCTTGTTTTCCTTATTTATCTTTCCATCTCTCACTACTAATCTATCTTGTTTAAGAAAAATAGTATATAAGTATAGTGGAGCTTGATTACTGAGAATGGCTATTAATGTAGTGTCTCAGAGCACTCTCTAGACAGTTAAAGAGCTTTTAACAGTAAAATATGAAGGTTTCCTTCAAATTTGCAGCCATCTGCCTTCTAAAACTTTGTTTCAGTTGCCAAGATTTCAGTGATTTATAGAAGCCAAAGTATCTGATTTTTGTCTCCCCACAAGAGATGAGAGCTACTTTTTCTTGTTATTTTGTAAAGGCAACATCATTATCTTAAGCAGAAAAAGAAAAAAGTTAAGAGCTACATTAAAGATACAGCTTTCAAAATAATTTTTAAGGCATCTGGCCTTATTTAAACCATCAAATTTACATTCAATTCCTTCAGGGATGGCTTCCCTGCTTTGTGCTGGCTCGCTGCCCTCTGAATAAACCTGGATTTAATGCATGCCACCACTGCATTTCCCTGGCTGCACTGCTGCACGGGGTAGATATATAGCAAAGGTATAAAAAGTAGAGGTCTAAGAAGCCCAGCTTTGGACAACATGATTAATTCAGGCAAAACCACCCCCAACCCTGTAACTGTTAAATTTTCAGCTAGAGGTTGGACTTGTGACTAATGTCACTATCTATTTATTCTGAATTTATGATTAGAAGTGTTTATGTACTATGAAACATTCTCTGTGAGTTGGACGGGAAACTATAAACCATTTTATGAGATCTACACACGGCTGATGACAAAACCTTAATGCAACACAAAGGTTCATCCACACCCAAGAAATGGCAAAAACATTTTTTAATTTTTTTTTTTAATTTCCCCCCTCAGGAAGATGGACACTTAACAAAGAGAAGTGTGCCCTGAAAACCTAGGGGGGAACATTTTGGAGGGTCCTGAGTGTCTCTGGAGAAACAGAGAGCACTGTCAGCTTCTCCCAATTTCCAAAGACAGAAGTCTTTTAAAGGGTTTGATTTTCTCAGAGGAAAGAATGACAGAGGACAGGCCAGGAAATGAGATGAAGCCCAGCTAGAAATTTGAGTTGTGGCTCCCTCACCTCTGACAAGTTTAAAGCTAAATTATTATCCCTGTTTTGTGGATGGCTGGAATGAAAACTGAAAAACCAGGTAGTGTAACCACAGAGGAAGGCAGGCACTGAGCTGACAGCAGAACTCACACTCCCTTAAATGTTATAGAGTCATATTCCTACTGAAACTGAAGTTTCCCTTCTTCAGGTAACTAATGTGAAATAATCAACATAACCTGATTCAGTAACTTTAAATCCTGGCTGAGAATAGAAATGATTTGCAAGTTGGAATTACAAAAGTGTAAAGCTGTTCATATGCAGCCATTAACTGAATCTCAAGCTGAATTTTATATATATAATAAAAAAGTGTAGTACCAGCCTAAACATACATCTCTGCTTCTGCAGCATGGGAAGTGGTGCTAAGACACACTCCAAGGGCAGCATGAGTATTATTGGTTGCATTTTTGTTTTAAACAGACTTAAAGAAAATTCTGAAGATGAGAAAAAAAAAGTGATTACTTCCCAAAATAAGAATAAACTGCATTAGTCCAAGACAGGGACACATAACCTACCTTGTTTGACTCTAAATCCAGCTCCCTGGCTTGTGCAGAGAAGTGAAAGGTTATTATATGGGTTTACTGGGCAAACCCAGATTTTATAAATAATTGCCTGTCAGGCTGTTCAAGATAGACAAACACACAGCAGACCAACAAAAACATGATCTGTCATATTTCTGAGAGAAATGTATGTTGAGTCTTCATTCTCTGGGACTTTAAGTAGACCAGTAAAAAATAAGTGCCAGTATTTTTCCTGCTTATGCATATTTTAAAATGTAAAATCTGGGAAAGAGACAGCAACAGAAGGAATTTTTTGATTCCAGTACCCAGTGCATGAAATGGTTTCTTCTGTCTGTATCCCTGCAGATCGAAACCAAATACAATAAATGCTGGTGTCCTTTTAAAAAAGTCTGGATGTTTACAGCAAGCATGTAATTTTCCATGATTAAGGATGCCAACAAAAATAAAGAGTGATGATAAAAAGAAAAGTTTAATCATATATTTCAAGAAACACAGATGGAACATCAAAAAACTTCCCCCTTCCCTCATTTAATACATTGTACACATTACTTTTAGTCCTTTACATACAGAAAATTTCCAGAAAACAGGAGAATAAGCAGATAAAAGAGAAAAGCAATTTATGAATGGCAGCAGTATTGGACCTACAATGTTCACTTTTACAATATTTCAGTTGCAGAGAGACATTTTTCCATTTATTTAAAAAATATACATATATTTAATGTCTTTGCAAGCAGGTCTAGGGGAGGAGGACAACAAAACCACCTACAAATGACCACAAGACCATTGAGCAGGAGTGAAAATTAAGACCTCACATTCTAAGCACAAAGGAGGAGAATGGCTGCACTATATAAAACTAATATTTTGATGTTCTCCTCTCCATCCCTTGAGTGTTCTGGATTAATTTGAGGCTTAAATTGGATTCCAAGCCCGAGCTGAAGAAGACCCCTCAGCTGTGGGTACCACAGGAACAGCAGCAGGACGTGCCAGCAGATGCTGAAGCAGGAGTCCTTTTCTCTGCCCAAGCATCATCGTGGTTAGCTCTATATTTGTACAGTTTTTATGGGAAGAAATGAATGTGTTTGTGAGGCCAGCACAGGCTGGAGGAGCAGGGGACGGGAACATGCACAGAGACAGCGACTGAGATTTTAAAAAAAAAATCTTGAAAACAAACAGCGTTAGCTAAAATATAAAAAAAAAAAAAGGCAAAAAGAGTTGGTTTCTTCTTTAACCAAATCCAACAGTAGTGCTGCCTTTGTCAACAGCAGGGACAACATCTGCTTCCTGCAGCAAATGCTGAGCAAGTACATAACGTTAAGCCCTTGCCTAGAACCGCTGAGACAGACCCAGTTACTGAAATACTTCAGAATGTATTTTTCCAAATAGGGGTCCAATCCAGGGCCAAGTCACTGCAAAGGCTTTCCTTCCTTTTGGATAATGATGGCTCAAGCCTTAGGAGATGCAAATATTGAGAATTTGGGGGTGAACACTTAGCCCATCTTTGGGTATGCAAAAAGTGAAGTCTCTAACTGGTAAAGTTTAGTTTACCTGAACTTTTTCGGAATATCTTTGTGTCCAAACTTGGTATTGCTATCATCAAAATCCCCTCACTGGATTAAACTGGGTTATACTGTGTGAACACTTATATTAGTTGATAGAAACAAGTGGAAATTAGTGGAAAATAGAGGGAAATAATTTTTCTTCTTTTAAAAATTGCAAGGAAAACTACATAACCTTTATATAACCTATATAAGCCAACATAACCCAGTCTCTCTCTGTCTGGCCTCTTCCTGCCCCATCCTGCTTTACAGAAAAACATCTTTAGGAGAACATACAGACTTCCAGACACTTAAATAAAAATGACATGGCAGTCAGAAAGTCCCCTGCAAACTCCAGCATTGTCTGAGCTGCATTCTTGTCCACCTACACCCTATCCCAAACATCCTGCCATTAATTAGCTAAATGTTCCAGCTAGTAAACAAGAATAACGATTGAGGGGGCTGGAAAAAGAGACAGAGACAGCCAGCAGATAGTCACAACAAACCAGCCCACTCACTGGTACATGCAGACATCAGAGCTTGTATTTTTTTTCCTTCCATGGAGGGGAAAAGAAAATCACCTTAATATAACACTGTCTTTCCTGTTGCTGCAGCCACATCCACATCAGCAGGCGAGAAAAGTCATCCCGTTCCTGCGGTAGGCACTCTGTCAGGGAAAGAGAAAATCTGCAGTGAATTATCACATCAGCTTCAACAGGGGAAGGAGGCAGAGAGAAAGGCAAGGCTTTCTTCCTGTTTTGTAGGCTATTCTGGCTGCAATCTAATAGTGTGCTTAATCTGAACATTTCTGGTGGGGAAGCTGTAAGCAACCACTTTGTCTATTAAAAAATCAGTGTGGTTAACAAGTGGTTAGTGACTCTATTTCAGGAGAGCAAGAGATAGGCAAAAATGTAACATCTTACTTTGTTAATTGCCTGCAAAATAGGTGAGGACAAAAATACAGCATTATGCTGAATCTGTTTGTCTTTTTTAAGCACGTGTTCTTTATTCACCATGTTCAGGAATCATTTCTAAATTGTCTGAATACTCTATAAATTACTGAATAATTGCAGTTTTTCAAACTTAATTTATAGTCTGAGTCTAAAGTTATATAAACAGACACTGGTATAATCCCCACCACTCCAAACCCAAATTAATCTTAAAGACTCTCTGATCAGTAGGAAATAATTTGATATCCCATATATTGTAACCTGGGAGGAAGTGTTTCCAATGGTAAAGAAGCACAGGAGTTAAGTACCACTTGAGAAAATAATTTTAAAAGATCCTGTGACACTGTCTCCCTAAAATACCTTTCATGCATTTTTAACAGCTCTTTCTGAATCAATATAGGAAACTATACCTTTTAATGCCACTGGAAACCTTGTATTGTAAGGAGATATTCTCAGTTTTAAAATTACTTAAAAAAAAAAATATATATATATTACAAAATATCTTTTAAAAAGCAAAGGAGTTTAAATAGTTTTGCTTTATTTGGTTCACCTTCAGCAGCCATCCTGTTTTGAAAATGAAAATGTACTCATCTATTTCATTACATTTAGTGCTTTGTCAGATTTATTTTGTACATCTTCAGCCCAAGCACTTAGGAAGTGCCATATATAACCACCATTTTTAGTGGCTCTACCAATTTCCTAATTAATTTCAGCCAGATCAATTTCTCCTCTCTTAAACTAGAATTAGAGTAACATTAGGAGTAAAGGATAACCTCAAACAACTTTGGATATAAATAGCATTTATACCGAACTGTAAAGAAATCATTTCAAAACCAGCAAGGATGTATTCAGAGAGACATTTTACAGACAGTGAATATGCAAAAGGAAATGTGTACAAGATGTTCATTACAGCATCCTTTACATTAACACCACACTTCAGACTGGAGATCTGGCAGCACATGGCATGAAAGCCAAAGAGCAGAACATCAGCTCTGGGATATACAGCCAAGACATGACAGTATCACCACAAACAAAACACAGAACAAATCCAAAGACTCTATACCCAAACATGAAATGCCCCAAACAGACTAGCCAATAATTTTGAAAGGATCCAATATATTCCCGCAACCACAAGCAGCAACTCCAAGGCAGTTTGGATGTTCAGCTTGCCCAAACCATTATGGCTGGCATTTGGAAGTCAATGCAAAAGTAATGTTTTTAACTGCTTGACCCCGATAGTTTTACAGGGATTTATAACCCAAGTGACAACCTTTAACACATAAACAAAATATTCAGGGCTACTGTGCAGTTTGCTTGGAGACAAATGATCCCCAGTACAAAGCTGGATCTACATGAAAGATAAAAGGTTGAATTTTGCGAAAGGAATTTGGGTTGTGAAGCAAAGTTGGGCTTGGCTGGGCTCACCTGGGAAATAATGAAGTTTAACATTTTCCAACATGGGCAGTGTTGTACAGTCAGTTATATCCCTGCAAAGGTCATTTCAGAAGCCAGTTTCAGGGGAGGCAGGATAACACCTTTGGAGAGTTGGGCACACCCACTGGTCTATATTTAGTGATATATTATAACTAGTGTGGCTATAGTGAGGATTGAAAACTATTTCCTACTTCACTCCCCGTTTCACATACTTTAAACTTTCAGAAACATTTGCCCTTGGGCTGAAATTTCCTCC
Source organism: Daphoenositta chrysoptera (assembly GCA_013397915.1). Classification (NCBI taxonomy): domain Eukaryota; kingdom Metazoa; phylum Chordata; class Aves; order Passeriformes; genus Daphoenositta; species Daphoenositta chrysoptera. The sequence continues at coordinate 16,400 of VZRO01000257.1, forward strand.
ACTTTAATCTCTGCCTGAAGTTCACTTTCTTTGGAAAGGACCAACAAAATTCCTGAAGCCATTTTGAAGTTCAGCAATAGTGAAAACAACATTTTTTACTTCCCAGACAAAGTGATTCTGATATATGTATATTTTATTAAGGAATTTAGCCATAAATTCAGCCATTTTACCCAGAAACCATCCATACCTTCAACCTCAGCATAAAGGTAACTGTTTTGAAAATCAGTATTTCAAAGGAGGGAGTTTGATTCATCCCATTCCATAACAAGATAACACTTCATTCTCATTTTGATACATGACTAGATAATAAAGGTTAACCTCCAAAACGCTTTTATGCAGAGCTAAAGTATTTTACAGACATCCCATCTTTCTGAGTTATACCAGATATCTTTAAGATCTATACAGCTGAATTTGGGATACTGAAAGACAGATCTTTACATGCCAAGAATTGCGAAGAGAAACAGCAAGATGTTTTTCATAAAACTTGCATGTGTATGTGCCCTTGCAAGAGTTTAGATGTATGTGGCAGACATTTAATGTGGTTGGAGATAATTTAGAGGGTTTGGATGACACTTCAGGGTGCTTTATGCCACTTTGGCAGCATCCACTTTTTTTTTTTTTTTTTTAAATATGATTATTTGGCTCAGAATACAGATAGAGGATGATGCAGGCTCTTGATGTGGGATTAAAATAGCTGTATCCATTTTGCTGGATATGTCTTGCTGTCAAGAGATAACATAAGACCATGGAGCCCTTTTTGGAAAAGTGTCTACTGCATCCAAATTTTCTGTGTGTTCTCTCTTAAAATTTACCACCAGGCTGTGCTTTGACTTTTCCTGCTGTGGGCTGAGTCTCAGCTATGGCTGAAGTTCTGTCAGCCTCTTGCTGTACCCAGTATGTGCAGAGGTGGTTAAGGCACCACCTTTCAGACAGGGAAATCACCTAACTTGGCTCAAATTGCACAGTTTGCCTTCCCAGAATGGCTTCCATGCTCTGAAACATTGATCTAAGCTTACTTGGCTGATCTAGCTCTCACAGAAACTCTTCCTGCTCCTTGCTATCCCATGACAAGATCTTTCTTCCCCTTCTCCAACCTCCTTGAAGGTGAAAGGACAGATTGATGCCAACCAGAGCCAGAGGCTGCACGGGCTGGGACAATGTGAAAGCAGAAACATGACCTTCATCTCGTCCAGGCCACTCTTACCACTTGCTCCCATGTAGGACAGAGTTGTGATGATTTTGCTGCTTAGTTCTTGATTCAGAGTTGTCTTGGGATGACTTTATGATGTGTATCCCCTATCACCACTCTATGCCCAGAAGATGAATCCTGTGCCTTTAAGACTGGGTGCAAGAAAAAAAAGACTGAGCGAACTTTCAAAACAATTTCTCAAGGACACATGCAGCTCTCTCTGGGCTCGGCGGCAGAGTGTGGAGGGCAGCGACCTTGCTCTTCAGACAGCTCTCAGCTCCCTTTCTCCAGAGAGAGAGAGTTTTCCTGAGACCTTTTTTGGATTTCTTCCTCCTTCTTCTTTTTGGGACTGTTCTACAACATCGGACCACACCGGGGGAGAACTCCTTTTCCAAGGCCTCCTGGAAGGGGCCCCCATCGACCCATCTCTGAGGAGGGAAGAGGCCACACCCAAAGAGGACTCTGAATTTTTCCAGGTTTCTCTCCACAGTGAGAGATTTTTTGTTTTGTTTTGTTTTGTTTTGTTATTTAGTTTTGTTATCCTTTCTGTGTGTTTGTTTAATAAATAGCGTTTCTCTCTTTCACTTTCCTTCGAGGAATTTTTTTCTTTCCCGAACCTGGGTTTGGGGAAGGGGTGGTGGTAATCTGCCTTCCCTCAGAGGATATTTCTCCTCTAATTTGGCCGACCCGGCACAAGAGTCCTACCCTGATCCATCCCTGCCCATGGCAGGGGGGCTGGAACCAGATCTTTAACACCTAACCCCAACCATTCTGTGATTCTACCTCACAAAGGCACCTTATGAAGAACCTTCTCACAGCTTCTCAGGCATCCTCTATACAGGAACCCTCCCTTGGAAATGTTGCTCTTTCAAGTTAGCAAAGCACATTGGATTCTGACACAAGATCCTCTCTGGCAATATTATCATTGTTTAATAAATGAAGGCAAGCTTTTTTCCAACAATCTGAAAGGAGGTACAATGAAGCAGAAAAGATGATCAGTGTTACTGCTCTCAGTTGCCTAAAAGCAACACCTTGCTTTGCCCTTAGTTTGGTGAAAGAAGGAAAAACTAACAGCTTAAAGAGCCAGCATGGCACAAGGGACCTTAGCCAAGCAACTCCTCAAATTTAATGAAAAATCATCCAGTTTATACTCCCTCTTTTTTTGGTCCCATTTCTCTCCTGTAGGTGTAGCCCAAGGCAGTGTCATTATGAAGGAGGAAAAAGAACCACTCAAGAAAAGGGCAGCAAAACTCCTGTCCTCACAGTAGGTGCCATGAAATGGGACAGTTTACTGAAGGGTTTATAGGACCAATTTAGGGACAGATACCCACGTGTTTATTAGCAGTTTCAGGGAATGGCTTTAAACTGAAAGAGAGTAGGTTTGGATTGGATATTAGGAAGAAATTCCTCCCTGTGAAGGTGCTGAGGCCCTGGCACAGGGTGCCCAGAGAAGCTGTGGCTGCCCCTGGATCCCTGGAAGTGTCCAAGGCCAGGTTGGATGGGACTTGGAGCAACCTGGGATAGTGGAAGGTGTCCCTGCCCATGGCAGGGGGATGGAACTGGATGATCTTTAGGGTCCCTTCCAACCCAAACCAGGCTGTTATTCTGTGATTTACAGATAAAAACCCCAGCCAAACATGAAGATGTGTGAGTACTCCTCAATGAGGCAACAGAGTAGATTAGAATACCAAGACTTCTGAACAGGCACCTCAGCTAGAAATGGCTTCCAGTTAACAATTTACACTAGTGCATAATTTCACAGCTGTAGCATGATGAGAAAGAATAATTTTGGCAGGAGAAAGAAACAGCTGTGATTTTTGAGTGGGACGATGCTTAATTTTTATTTGGGATAAAATTTGGAAAGTCTGGGGTAAAACATCTCCAGCGGGCACCCGAGACACCAAAGTTTATTGGCCAAATCCTCCATTGGTTTAAATCTGCAGTTCTGCTTGCATTCAAGTGAAGCACAGTGTCACACTGCAGGCCTGCTGTATCACTTAGAGATGTTAAATCCTGAATTATAGGCCCTGTATAAGTGAGTTACAGAACAGCATTTATAAAACTTGAAGTCTCCCTTTCTTGGTGCCCTTGTATGTGTGTGGGCAAGTGGTTTAATTACAGTGCATAAAGTGGAATGGCAGACAGAGACATCCAAATCAAAGAGCAAGTCCTGGCTGAACTTCATTAGCAAACATAAATGCAAATAGGCACATCTTGTTTGTGACATGCCACGGTCCTTTCCGCCTTGGGTAATTTTACTCTGTTCTCTGACATTTGCATAAATGTAAATCGAACCATATGATTTGAGCAGGTTTATGATAGGGGAATCAGATGCAAAACTTTTTCCATTAAATAATTCTCTTCATGCAGCCTTACAATGTTACTGTGAAAATCAGGGAGGGTTGGATGTCAGACAGTGAGAGCCTTTATTTAAGAACAGTGGAGGGAGCCCTGCCCTTTAAATAAGAGACATTCTTGGATCAGACACTGGCTGGCAGGATGGAAAAAAGGATGTAGCATTAACTTTCATTCCATTCCAAATAACCTGGAACCCATAAACCACCAAGATTCTCTAATTTTGAATCTGCTCCTTTTTGCCCTCCCTGTGTCTTCTTTCCATTTTATTTGGGGAATGTTAACTTTGAAATTTCATTAGCTCGCCATAATATCAAACAAGTCACCCCGGACAGATTCATAACTCTTTGTACATAAAACCATCTACATTAAAATCCCTGTGATTAAAAGGTTGCTCGTCTAATTTTTCCCAGCCTGAACAGACAAACCACATGCAAAGAAGTGTCAGCTTATTTAGAGATTAAAATAATAATTAGTTTAAGAGGCAAAGTATAAGCAACATTGTTTGAAAAAGAAAATCCATGTGTTGTTTAGAATTAGTTGCTTCTGTTTAAGTTTAAATAAATTTGTTTGGATATAAACTCTCTTTATTAAAAGTGCATCCATGTTACAAAAGAAATATAATGGATAATTCTCCCTCCAATTTAAAACAATAGCACTGAGGCTCTAATTCCACAAACCCATCTTTAATCAGTAGCCAAAGCACAGATGTCTGATATTACTCAAAGGATGAGGGAGCTCTTTATATACATAATGTCTTGTACATGGCCAGTAACGAATAACACACCCCAAATATGTACCTATGGACACCCAGGTTTAGCACATTACAAACTTGTATGATGCTCTGGCTGATCTGCCCTGCTGTATCCATGAAATCTCATGGATTTCATTTATGGTGAGGCCAGACCACTGTGCTGAGAGCTCCAGCACCCATTTATCCATACAGTAACAGCCCCTCTGGAAGCACAACCATATTGGTGTTTATGCTAGATCCCAGGAAACCTCAGTTAGGTGTAAGAACCACCAACAGCTGCATTCCTCAGGTCTGTTCCCTGAGTCCTCAGCCTGGTGAGACACCAGGGACAGCAGCAGCATCCATGCCATGAGTACCTGCCCTCCAGAGGGGCCCAAGATCACAAGAACACCTCATGTAGGTGCCCACAAATATCATGCACTGATAAAAGCACTACTCCAATAAACCACCCATCAACAAAATGTTTCCCAGCAAAGTCAGCTCTGGGCTTCGGTTGATCTTTTATCTGCCAGTGGTGTAAACTTTTTAAGCAATTGTGTAAAAGTGGGCTGCTGTGTACAGGAATAGGACATATCCAGGATATATCATCCAAGTCTGTTAAAGAACATTGTCTAGATCTCAGCTATCCAACTTTTGTATTGTTTTTCTCTTCTTCTGGGATAAATGACATTCCCAAGGCTGATGGAAATCAATGGATTGATCAATAGGATCACTGGAAAACAAGGACCAAATGAATTTCTCAGACACCTCGTGCAGTACCACCAATGGATGGAGAACAAAATGTAGGGCTTCTACTGCTGTCCTCCAGTGTATTTGGCCAAATTTTCAATGCTGCAGTTAACCAGCTAAGGCTGTTCTCAGGGCTGGGCTGGTATTGTAAGAAAGAAAAACAAGGCAAAAGGATCATGGCTTCTGTTGCAGCAAGAACTGGGGTGTGGGAGTGGGGTACCAATGTCTGCCAAGAGAAAAAAGGATCAAAATTGGTGGAGAAAGAGGGGTCATTTTAAGTCTCTCAGAGGGTACTGTAAACAGTGGAGAAAGAAGGAAAAAACGGAACTATAAAACAATACTTGGCAGCCAGCTTTGCAAAACAAACACATTTTCACAAAGTTCTTCCCATCACTGCCACCAGCTTTAATGGGTTTTATTTGTCTGAGAGAAAGAAACCCTTTTTAATTGTTACAGAAAGGCGACGCTGCTTTGCACACTGATAGAAATTCCTGTTCTGAGCCCCACTTCAACTACACACTGCTCTCCATTCACAGTCAGGGAGAGGAATCCCTTCCCCCAGGCTGCCAAACCTGTAGCTGGGCTCCATCACCACTCTTCCCTGGACAGCATCAGCTGCTCCTCCTGAGGAGCAAGTCAAGATCCAGCAAGTTCCTCCTGCCGTGGGTCTAATGGCCCATAACTGTCTGCCCAGGACACGCTGCTGGCAAAGCACACAGCGGGTCTCCACGAGGCACCAGACCTTGATGGATATGACCTGTTGGAATCCAGCATAATTGGGAAAGCTTAATCCCCTCACCACACTGGAAATGCAGTGGTTCCTGAGTGTGATCTCCTCATGAGCACTGCAATTAGTTCACTTATAATTTTACTGCCTCACGCCAAACTGGTCAAATCACCTGGAGTTGCTCAAGGGTCAAACTCTCCTCGCCTGACGTGCCTCGACTTGCTGCTTTAGCTGTGTGGCAGCAATAATGTACACAGGCAACTTCATTATGTCTGAGAATTAAATTAAAACTGGAAGTCTTGAGTCTTTAGGCATGGTTGGACACTGAAACCTCTGGTTTATGACTCAGGGCACTGCACAGTCACAGCACTCCCATGTGAAAATATACCACTAACAATAAAAACTCCCTCAACCTGAGAGCAATTCAGCATCAGACAACCTGGATGGCTCCTTCTCTCCAGGGATAACTTTATTTGACCCTTTAAGGTTTTCTTCTACTGCTGTAGAAGCTCAGGGGTTTTTCTGTAAGCAATGACAGAAGAGGTTAAATTCCCCTTCTGTGTGACTACTGCTCATGAGCTCAGCATAGGAGCTAAAGAGCAAATTTATTTGGAAACAATATGGTGTGGTACAGTTGTCTGAGTATAAGGGCAGGAGCCAGGGCTGGGCTCTGCTCCCAGCTCTGACACTTGCTGTGTGGCCTCAGACAAACCACTTATGCCTCTGTGCTTCAATTTCCCCTGCCTTTGAAACAGAAATACTGTCACTCACTGAAAACCTTTTTTTTTTTAAGGATTGCTTGATTACAGAGCTAATACACGACACTTTGAATACATTGTATACTATGCCACAATTATTATTTTCATTGCATTATGTCTTCCATTGTAATGACTAAAATCCCAGATGTACAGAAATGGATGCTGAAATTGCTGGCTATTGCATAGGAGGAGTGGGTATTACTTTGAAATTAATTTTTTTGGCTAAACCAAGACAATTCACCAACATTTTTTCCCTTAAAACTGGTGAAATTGAGATGAAAACAGCATCTAATGATGTTTTGCAACACACTTCTCCCCCACCTCCTGAAAGCATCCTGCGAACGCTCTCTGCAGAGGGCACGGCACCTCTGCTCTCCCTTTGATTCAACGGAGCACTGCAGTGGGGAAACGAGAGCCCAACCAACAACTCAGGACTGTAAAGAAAGGAATTTTCTCAGGCTCCAAGGCCCTTTGCTGGTGGCAGCACTGGGGTGCGGCCACTTCTCGCCCTGCTCAGCCCTGACTGATGTGCTCTGTCTGCAGCGGGGCGCCGGCGCACCGGAGCGCCGGGAGGTGAGAGGAATTAAGGTAATGCATCAGTGGTTGCCAGTGAAGGAGATGGGAAGGGGAGGGAAAGGGGGGGAAGGCAAAAAAGAAAAAAAAAA
>VZRO01000257.1:23594-41829 GCA_013397915.1 Daphoenositta chrysoptera
AAAAAAAAAAAAGGCAAAAGAAATATACTATTTCAATCAAAGTCTGAAATTTGTAGAAGTGGTTTTGGTCTCAATATAGAAAAAATATTTATCCAAGAAACTCCTACTCGGGTGCGAACATCCTACTTCTAGTGGGATTTTGTTTGGCAAAGTGCTGTGAAAGAGTGGAAGCTAATACAGAACATGTCTATAAACAAATATATTTATTTAGTACAGATTGACACATTCACTAGAGTATTTCAGTGATTACACGTGTAAAACTATTTCCTATAGTGGTTTCCTTTTGTGATTCTGCTAATTTATTCAATCCACCCCATTTTCATGCATTGAATGTTATGAGCCATTTCAGCCACCCAGACTGAAATGCATTTGGAGACTACATGCCTGTTTTTTCATTTCATCATCTACACATAATTATTTGGTGATATTAGGAATTTGAGCTCAAATGGAAGCCAACCAACATTTTAATAGCTTAAAAATCACACAAAATGAAGTCTGCCCTGAGGTTAATGAATAAGAGCCAAATCTTGAGGCTCTTGCTCAGTTTTTACTCACTCCTTATTCAGGCAAAAGTTGAATCAATTGTAGTTGGACTGATTAAAACCAGAAGAACATATATTTGGACCTTTCTCTCAGGTAAAACGAATAAATTACCAGGATTAGGCTGCAGAATGGCATCCGATCGATCTTTCACATGTATTTCTGCAACACGCTGGAGAAAATTCCAAGTGCTGAGGCGGTTTAACCAGTTAAACCAATATTTTAGCAGCAGAATAAATTATTATACACTACCAGGTTTTATGACATTTATATTAGAAATAGCCCTGAATCAAAATAGGTTTCCTGGTCCCTCCTGGACTTCTGAAAATCAGGATCAAATCCAAACTTAAAAAATGGTTCGCTAAGTATGAAAACCAAATGCCCCTATCCATCAAAACAAAGCTCTATCCCTAATTTGAACTTTAATCCAGGCATGTACTGATACAGGTATTTGATTTTTGATGACGGCAAGCATTTATAATTTAGGAAATTAAAGGTTATTCTTCAATTATGTGCAGTATGTCCTACTCCTTATGCAAAGAATGCAATGTGCCTGTAAAAAATACAAAGCAGAGCAGCTAATTCATTTGAACAGTTAACACTTCACCAGTAATTGGTGATAATCACAGAAGGATGCTTCTCCCTTAAGTCACAACCCATTTAACTATTGGGCAAAGTAATGACATATTTATCCCATTCAAGCCAGACTTAAGCATGAGGATTTGGTAAATAAAGAAGTATGAATGACTGATTTCTTCAATATATGCAAAGCAAATAGAAAAAGGAAAAAACGGGTTACAAGAATGAAGTGGTCAATGTGTAGATGTGGCACTTGAGGACTGGTTTTAGTGCTGGGCTTGGCAGTGCTGGGTTAATGGCTGGATTCAATAATCTCAGAGGGCTTTACCAACCTAAATGATTCTATGATTTGTGAAAAATACCAGATCCCAACGGGGTCTGGGTGACAGTGGCCCTGCTCACTATCTCCTGACAGCCTGCAATTCGATCTCAATGCTGAAATATGCTGAGCACATGAGGAGCTGGACCTGGGGATGGCTTCATTTATAAAGGAGTGAGCTGGGACATATGAAGAGGGCAGTCCCCTCCTGGCCACCACTCACGCTGCAGGGACTGGTCCTGCTCTCCCCAGCACCTCCTACCTGCAGGACAGACAAACTCCCTCCCGTGTTTAGCAGGGTCTGATGAGCACAGACCATGCCAGTGGCACTTTGGGAGTGTGGGAACACTGCCCAAAGCCTCGCAGGCTCCTGTGTTGGGCCCTCATTGCACTTTCAAAGAGCTGTTGGCAAGTTATGAGCTGCAAGAATGCACCAAGAAACATGGGATCCCAAGGAAGAGCAGGCATTTTGTTACATTATACTTTTTAAATGACATTATGTCCACATTTATATGTTGGAAAAACTGGTTCACAAGGCGAGATAGACTTCAAGTCTCTCTAATGTGCAGCTCAAGTTATCTTTAATAGTTCTAAATGTCTTTCTGTCCATCTGTTCCTTACCTGCCTAACATCTTGGCCAAACGGGTCATGCCAGGGACACCAGATGGTTGCTGAGAATAGCAGGATTCCAAAATATCCTTCCTAGAATTGACTAAAAAGTCTTTTTGGTAGTTTCTGACTGATTGGTTGTGGGTGGAGGGGCAGGCAAATAATATCTACTTTTGAAGCAACTGAAATAACTCAGCAGACTCAGAACCTTCATGCTATACCCCCCTCCACAGACCTAATTTTACATGTCACATGTTACTTGAATGAAACTTATTTTGAAATGCAAGGACAGACCAATGCCATTACCAATATCTCAGTGGTCTGTCCCAGCACATCAAACTCTCTTTTCTTCTTTACTGCATCTCATTTTCTTCCCTTGTATCTAGTTTAAGAGCAGACACACATTTATATGCACATCTAAAAAAGTGATACTTGTCTGAAAACAAACTGGCCAGGCCATGAGATTCTTCTGGCTGATTGCCATTGTTCACTCACTAAATATGGGTTTAGGAATAGGGAGATGGATTACTCGCTTGTAACCCCACCATGGGCTTTTCATGATATCACAGCCCATATTTTTTTAATAACATTGAGGAATATTTAAATCCTGTATGGAAGTTTTTTCATATGTACTTCTTTGATGTTAGGACATTTTGATTTGTGTGCATGCTGACACCAGAACATCTCGATTACTGCATGTTCATTTATCAGAGTGCAGGGTTGATACCGTTTGGATATGCAATTATTGCATCAAATAGATAACATGGGCTAATCGTGCCGACAGCAACATCCCCACTTCCAGTGGCTGGAAATGCAAGAACACTAAATAATTACCATAAATGGAGAGTTAGTTAAGTCTCATTAAATGCTATTGTTAACTAAAACAGTAAGAGTTTATATTTTAAAAAGCAGAAAGGTGGTAGGGAAATAACTGAGCCCCAAACCTAGAACACATTGCAGTTCCTGGATTTAAAGCTAATGGGACCCAGTGGATCCAGGCTTCAGCAAAGAGAGAGCTGTTGTCTCCATCACATTATTTATTGCAATGGTGTAGCCTACTTTTCCTTTGTTTCTCCTCTTCCCCCCAGCAGAACGGCTGTTGGTAAGATGGGAATGTGAAATCCAGGTTTTTGTCTCTCCAGTAGCTCTGAATTTCCTGGCTTTTGTGGACTGAAATCAGACCCTGAAGTCGCTTATGTGCATTTTGTTTTGGGTAATTGACATTAATTTTTAGGTTGCATCACCGACATCAATCAGTGCTGCTCTCAGAGGACTAGAGTTAAGGGGCCACAATAAAAGGGCATAATATTGTTTCTTTTGTTTTATTTTTGGAGCACTTTGACTACTCTATACTTTTCCAGTGGATGTTACATTCTTTTTGGGTGAGACAGTTTAAAACATTACTGACCATCTCGTTTAAAAGAATACTTTGGCATTAGGGTGAATGCCTGGCTCCAGAGGCTGCGACAGTCAACGCTCGTAAAAATTCAAGTTGATACCTTTTGTCTATGTAACACTTTGAAGAAACTATGAAATGGCAACACATTTCTTTAGAGAGAGCTCTGCTGCCCATTACAGATGTTTCCCATATGGTCGGGGGAAGGTTGGTCCCTTCCCCCTCCACTCATCAGTGTTCTCACATCGTAGCAGGAATCTACAAAGACAACACGGCTGCAAATGACACCTCACAGAAGCCTCCAGCAGCACGTACTGCCAAGGAAGAAGCTGATTTTCATTGTCAGGGCAGGAATACACTCCACTGCAGCCCTTTGATGGGGAGCATTTTGACTCTTCAGCTTCCCATTTTACCAGTGAATGGTACAAAACCCCGGAACTAAGTGGCCAAGAAAAGCAGACAAGGATTCAGATGCTAAAAGAATGAGATGGAGAAGGTAGATTAAATCAGGAGAGATTACTGCAGATTATCACCCTGCATCAGCTGGTGGGCTCAACTCCTCCCTCAGACCCTCATGGGTGGGAAGGAAAATTCTTTCTAAAACAAGATCATGATTTTTTAGGGAAGAAGAATCTGAGGGACTTCAATGGGGCTAAGACCTGTTTTTTTGTGCACTGGGACATAGTCATACACACAGGTTCGTGGGCAGGTCTTGAAAAGAGACAGACATTGGGTAGAGAATTGGCCCCACTCCCTTCCCAAAACACAAAGTTATCTTATTTCAAAAGTAAACTTCAAAACAAGTAAGAACCTGAACATGCATGGAGTTTGTAATAAAAAAAAAAACAAAAACAAACAAACCTTTTTGCCTATGTAACTATGCTTTTGGTTTTATACAAGATATAGAACTGTCTGTGCTAGTTTATATTTAATTTATAATGGAACATTGTTTCTTCATGCCAGTCAATATTAGTAATACACATACATACTAGTTGGTATATTTTGCCGTTGGTTATTATATATTATTGCATAATAGTAATATGATATCTAACATTTCAACAAAATAAACTCTAATACTGAGATTTTGAAAGCCACCTACTGATCTTAGTAGCTGTCCATTTCACCAGTAGCTATGTGGCTAAAACTGTACATAGACTAAGAAATAAACCTTAAATAATATCTACTTAAATGTTTCTTCTTTGCTTTTTCATTATTACTTCCTTCTCAGCTTTCTAAAATGTCCACCAGTATTAGCTCATTTCTTAGAAACTACAAGATATTCCCCAATAAATTGAATAATTTTTGCTTTTTTCTTTCATCATATTTTCCTGTTCACCTATTCCTGTTCCTCATAACAGCATTTTTTCCTAATTCTTTATTACCAACTCTACTTTGTTTAACTTTAATTACATCTATCCTTCTATTTATCTGTCTTTGCCCTTCAGATCAGTTTATCCACCCCTTGGTTTCCGGCCCATTCTCCCCTCTTTCCGTAAGTCATCGTTTCCACTCACTTTTGAACAGCCTATCTCTGTCCCTGCTGTTTTTCTTTCCAACCTGATTTCTGCAGGTCCTTGTCTCTTACCAACATCATGTTTGTAAAGTACCAAAGCGCTTCTGTTTCTTAAAATAATTCCATCCAAAATTTACTTCATCCTCTCCCAACCACTTAGGGGTCTACAACTATATCTGCAGTTGTTGCAGAAACTGTAGAAAACCAGATCTACTGCTTGTTGCAGGATACACAAAGAGTTCTGGCAATACCAAAGAGGGCATTACTCACACAGGAGAGAAATTCAGTGTTTGTGAGTAGGAGCAGGAGAACCCTAAGCACCAATTTGGAGCAGCCAGCAGTTGGTACTTAGGGCAGAACAGAACCCTCAAAAGCTTGGGAGACCTTTCATACTTTCCACAAGCTAAAGTCAAATCTTGGATATTAGATATAAAAGAAGCATGTATTTTGCTCTTTTTTCCCCCCTCTAATTGTTCAGTTTGCTTAAGGAAAAAAAAAAAGTAAGAAAGAAAGAGAAAAAAAAGGCCACTGCCCACCTTGGTCTCACAGAAAAGCCTGCTGGTGTCAAGTCCATTGAAGAAATTGCTCAAAACCACTTCACCTTTGTGGGAACAATCTCCTGGTGAAAGGCTGGGCTTTCTATCCCAGAAATGGTGACATGAGGTTTGCTGAGACTGGATGAACTCGCAAGCCATCTTTACCACCAAATTCTTATTTATTCTTAATAAAGTTGTGTCACTTAGTGTCACTTAATTGCTCCATATTTCCTCCATTTGTCTTTAGCTGGGCATGATTCAACTGAAAATGCATGACTGAGTCTCAGAGAGCCCTTAGTTAATTAAGAGATATTGCAGCAGAGCATGTTTTGGGGTGATATTTATTCCTCCAGGGATGCTGTTGATAGGGTGAACCATTGATCCTGGCGCTCTGTGAACCACTGATCTCTGCTGGGGAACGAAATTATTTCATCCTCAAGAACACAACCCTTTTTTGCGGAGTTCCACATGGTCAGGTGTTACAGAGAAAAAAATGGGGACAACAAAATACAACAAATAAATAAATAAATAGATAAATAAAAAGATATATTGAGTAAAACATCTTGGTCCTGATCTGGAAGAGAAGACAGCTGCAGTTCAGCTTTGGCTTTTGCAGCAACTGGGCCAGGAAGCCAAACGGGGGGACATTTTTGTCTTGTGGGCAAATTTTATCAGGCACCAAGCAGAGTCAACCAACCACTTACTCACAGGCCACTTGCCCAGTCTGAAAAGGGAACAATTTTCAGTCTTTGACTGATTGGACTTGAACAGGCACCAGAAGTGAAAGCGTCTATTGTCCATTATCCATCCCAGCCCTGAGACTTCCAATTTCTCATTTACCATGTAGCCTGTTCAGAAAAGCTTTGTCAAGCAACAGCCTCTCTAAACAAATTACATTGAAATTCTTTATACTATGCCACATACTTGACTTGCTGTTCCAGAAAGAGCCACATAATAAGTTTCTAACAAGGACACTGGTTATTAAAGGACTCTCGATTTTCTAGGTCAAAGAGGTGAAAGGCAAAGTCAAAATAATTGAAACAAAATATTCTATAAATCATGGGTGTTTACTTACAAAAAAAGAAAAAAAAAAGATATGAAGAGACCTGCTGCTACACTAACCAAAACTCAGCTAACTATTTTGAATTACCATGTTCTTGATGAAAGCAAAGATTAAGGCGCCAGAGTTGGCTTTTGGAAATACCCAAACAGTTCAAAACCAAACAGAGCTTAGCAGAAACTGGATCCTTCTTTCTTTTCCCACTTCTTCCTCCAAAATGTGTAAGACAGACATGGCAAAGAAATACACTGGCAATGCATGCTGCTCCTTTTTTATTCACTTAAATGTAAGAAGTAGATACCTTTTTAAACATATATGTTTGCTGAGGTAACACAGGGATTTAAACTGAGAAGTGCAAAAGTTCTTAATGCATTTTGCAAAGAGAAAATTTTTTAGAATTGCCATCTGTATCTCCTACTTTCGAGAAACATTAAGATCTGAGCTTTCTGAAAAGAACCTTGCATCATCTCACTGTATTTTGAGACATTCTTTTTCACAGTGCTCCATCTTTATATTAGTAGACAAGAAAAATATTTTTTTCCGCAGTTTTCTTCTTCAAGAGACACCCCTTATTTATGTACTTCTCAAATGTGTTTGAAACCATATTTACTGTGAAGTCTAACAGTGTTTATCAATTTTATCAAGGAACATACTTTGTCAAGAATACAGTTGGAAACATCTCCCATTTCTAAGTTTTTAGAAACATCATCTGTAATGATGATTTTGCAGTGGTTGAGTAATTGAGTAATAACTCATTGAGAATGCACATGCACGTAGGTAATACAATCATAGAATCACAGAATGGTTTGGGTTGGGAAGGACCTTAAAGCTCATCTCATTCCAACCCCTTGCCATGGGCAGCAACACTTTCCACTAGACCAGGTTGCCTGTTGATTTAACAATAAAAAGAAAAAATGAAGAGGCAGATTGGGTATCTAAAAGGAGGGTAAAGGAGCTGCAATCTGCCTTCTGATTTGGGGCATGGACCAGCCCAATACAAGAGACAGAGTGAAGTGAGAAGGAAGTGGATAAGAAGAGCTGTGGATGCTCCCATCCCACCAAGATTTGGAGCAGTCACTGTTGGTGGGCTCCAGGGACCCCCAGATGTGATCCTGCCCCACCCCACACTTCCTGGCCAAAAAAAAAAAAAAAAAAAAGGAAAACAGTTGAGGTTGGCTGTGGTACCACTTGCCTTCCTTCTGGGTGAATCCAGAGGAGGAAGGGATCAGGATAAATTATAGGTCCCTGCAAAAGCTCTGTGTGTTTCTGTTGATGCCATCTGGAAGCAGTGATAATGCCACTATTAGTGGAGGCGTTACTACAGAGGATCTGCTGTCTCTATTAAAACCAGCCATGCTGTGTGCTGGCTCATCATGCATGTTTGCTCTAATTTCCTCCCTGACTTTTCATTCCTGAAGCTGTCAATATCCCGTTAATCTTCCTGGCATTGAAACTCTAAAAGCAAGTCCTATTTCAGCTCTGATTTTGACTCTCAGTTGTGATAAGCTATACCAAAGGCTAAGTTTACAATACACCGTTGGCCTAATCTAAATCATGCTATAGGTGGTGGGGATTTTTTTCTTGCTTATACACATTATAAAGCAGGATACAACAATGTGATATCCTAAAATTAATTTCTTAATTGGATGGCAGAATAGCGAATGTTCTTTACTGGTAACTGACAGCTCAATCCTGCAGATTTCAAAGGCCAGAAGTGTCCTGTAATCAGGGGAATTGTTCACATTCAGATCATACAGTTTAAAGTCAGAAGGGAAAATTAGATCATCTAGTCTGACCTCCCGCATACCACAGACCACAGAATTTCAGCCAGTTGCCCTTATTTTGGGCCAGTAACCAGTTTAACAAAAGCATATTTTCCAGAAATTCATTTGACCTCCACTTGGAGTCATCAAGAACTAGACAATGCAGAACTTCACTCGGTACTTTGTTCCACTGTTCATTGCTTTGTGCCTTTTTTCTAAGTTGAATTTCTCTGGTATTACTTTTCTACATAAATACAAGAATAGCAATTACAACTGTCTCCACAATAACGGTGACATTAATGTGAAAAGAGCACGTCCAAGTGGGATGTTAAGAGGCATTTTGGCCACATGCACAGAAATATTTAAGTACCAGCTGATCCAGATGAGCCCATTATTGGATTTACTGAGGTGTCTGAGTCAGGTACAAAAGGATCCATCTATGGGAGCATTTTAGTTTGGATCAGGGGTGTGCTTTTGAAACAAATCTCCCACTCATTCTCACTTACTGCATCTCATTTTGTACTGTAGCATGATTTCAGAGCACACTACCTGGTCTCTTTTTGGGCAAAGGAAAATCAAAAGATGCATTCCAACCACTAACAGGCATTCAGTTAACCAGAATGGCCAGACTGGACCTAGTGCTAGGCTGAAAGTAAACCCCACTGAAATGCTCATCGTGTGAATGGAGGGTGAGCACCAACTATTTGCCTTCTACACATCTGCTCCTATTTGTACTGCTGGCAAAAGCATAGAATCATGGAATGGTTTGGATTGGAAAGGATCATAAAGACCATCTAGTTCCAAACCCTCTGCCCTGGGCAGGGACACCTTCTGCTAGACCAGATCACTCAGTCACAGCCTGATTCATAAAATTTCTAAAGCAGTCACAGCCTAACTCCCCTCAACGTTAGGAACCTCATGCCAGTAGCAGTAGAGAACAGAAAATCAAGAAAATCAAGATTTAGCAAATAATTTCAGAAGAACAATAATAGGTGGAATTGATTTAGTTCAACAATAGCTGGGTATCAATCCATAATCTGAAGAACAATGGCAGTGATCAAAAGATATTACAGTCAAGAGAGTTATTTCTTTTTTCCAGTGGTATCCTTAGATCTAGGAAACAACAAATATTGTAGAAAAATTCACCTGGCTCATCCTGAAAAGATCGGGTCAAAAACTAAGGTGTTCTAGGAGAACTGCCAGGAAAAGATAACAGGAGACAGTGACATGGAAAGAGGACAACAAATCACAGAATTAATGATTCAGAAATGGCTACTCCACAAAATTTTAGAGATAATTTGGGTAGTTGTTTTAACTCTTTGTCCCCAGTCCTTCAATGACCTTCAATACATAGTCCAAGTGAAGAAGAACGAAGTAACACCTTCAGATCTTGCAACCATTTACCCAGTCCAGAGGCACAGGCCAATTAAGCATTTTATGCTAAAGGAGGCTTAAAATGAGACATGCAAATCCACCCAAGACCACTTAAGGAAGTTGTTTTTGGTGGCTGCCAGACCAGCAGTGCCATTCTCAGCAATAAATGTTTCTGCGTGGGGGAGGAACCACCAAGAAATGAGCAAAGAGCAGCAAGAAGATAGACAGATCAATGGCCACTTCAAAATACTTTTTTATTTTTGTTGATGAAACCTCCTGGGGAGTATAAAAGCCAATGCATGAGTGACCATGGCAAACCAAGATTTATTATGGAACTCTTGAGGGAAGTGATTGGCACAGCAGAAGTAAGTCTTAGTTCACCACACTTTTTGCCATTTTTCAAATTACAATTACTGTAAGCATTCCTTTGCCAAAGTTGAAAGGCAGAAGAAGTATCAGATTGGCCAGTATGTCCTGTTTTTATATCTCAATTCCTAATTATCCCATCTCTTCAGAACACAATAGGAGCATAGAACATTTATAAAGGAAAGTATTAGAAATTTCAGCTGGCATTTTCAGAAAAGCACAACCTCTCATTAGTTTTTTTATTAAAAGAGAAAAATCTTCTATTTTCTTCTAATATTTGTAACTTTCCATATGATTGATCTATTTATAATTTCTTTTATTTGTGGGATTTCTCCTTTCTGGGATGAAGAAATAAAGCACCGAAATATTCAAAAAACAATGAAAGTACTTGTTCCAGCCAGGGCCAAGTACCAAGACAAAACACACAAAAGCTTAGCTCTCAGCCTCCCAGCAAAGGTCTGTCAATCTCCAAGTCTGAAATACACTCCAGAAAAGTGCAAAGAGAGTTCATGCTGATCTAATCAAGGACTTCTTTGGATATCCAAGACAGGAAATAGGTGCTAATTTAAAATGAGATTTTAGGTTTTGGACTGTCTGTGAAGGTAATTAATATCTACAACAACCTTTCAAAATATAAACTTGGCCTTTGAATACAGATAGAATGGAAAGGAAAAAGAAATTCCCAACAAAATGGGGAATCTGAAAAGAATAACAAGGTGATTTTGAAATCCTTGTAAGGTTCCGAGAAGTCTCGTTGGTCTTTGACTCTTTGGCTGGTGATGCTGGATATATGCAAACAGTAATCAGTTCCAGGCCTGCAAGTAGCAGTGCTCACTCGTAATAGAATAAAATTATAGCTTACATAGGAACTCAGAATTGAGAGAAATCTCTGACTATTTGGCAAAGAAAAGTATCAGGAAAGCAGAGGGGTGGAGAAGGAAAGGTTGCAAGGAATAAGAAAAGAAAATTATACTGTTCAGACTAAATTACACAACATAGAAGAGAAGAGGGGCAGAAGGACAGCAGCAACAGAAGGATTACAAAGAAAGCTCAAGAATAAATGGATGTGGCACAAGTCAAAGAATTTGACAATGGGGACATTCAGGGATCCTGGTCCATAGATCATTACCCGTGGAGAAATGTCCTTGCCACTGCAGTTACGTTTTCACCAGCAGATCAACACATTGTCTGATGGACTGGCACACGTAATGGCAGTCTTCAAAATGAAATTCAATATACTCCTGTTGCCACTGGAAACCTCACCTTCTTACCCAGTCCCTGCTAATGCAACCAGTTGGCCTGGAAGGATGCCATGTGTGATCATCTCCTGCACTACAGCTTTCTTTGTTAATGCTGGAAATGAAACCTCAGGCATGATAATACCAAGAGTTAACACACACCAGCACATCTATGCCAGCTCAAACCAGTTACATTTTTCTGACTCTGTGGTGGTTTTGAGTTTTCCTTCTCTCCTTCCACCTCCTCTGATCAAGGACACACATGGATACCCAAAAGCAGCAAAGCCTTTCTACCAAAATTACTCTCCTTTAGTAACGAGACCGCAAAAGGCTGAAACACACAACACTGTCTGCCACCACCCTATTCTGGCTGATTGTCTTTTAATAGCTACAATAACGTTGTGCAAAGGAATAATATTCCACATCCTCAACTCACTGGTGAAGGGTCTGGAGCACAAGTCTGATGAGGAGCAGCTGAGGAGCTGGGAGGGCTCAGGCTGGAGAAAAGGAGACTCAGGGGGGACTTTCTCACTCTCTACAACTCCCTGACAGGAGAGTGGAGCCAGGTGAGGGTTGGGCTCTTCTCCCAGGTAATAAGTGACAGGACAAAAGAAAATGGCCTCAAGTTGCATCAGGGGAGATTTAGATTGGATATAATGGAAAATTTCTTTATGGAAAGTGCAAAGTACTGGAACAGGCTGCGCAGGGCTGTGGTGGAGTCACCATCCCTGGAGAGTTTTAAAAGATGTGTAGATGTGGCACTGAGGAACATGGTTTAGTGATGGATTGACAGTGCTGGGCTCCTGGTTGGACTCGATTATTTTTGAGGTCTTTTCCAATGGAAACGATTCTATGACTCTCCCAGGCAGTACATGGACAATCCCAAAGGAAAGTGTGCGTTAGCTGAATCTGCTACTTTATGGCTAAAACAGGAAGTTCAGTCCCCTTTTATCGTACCTTTTTATTTTTGAAAGGCTGCCCAAACAGTTCCAAGTTGAGTTAAAGCAAAGTTATTGATGTCAAGAAGCCAAGATCTTTCGCCATGCCTTGCTGAATGAGGAAGGAAGAAACTGTTTGTGCTCAGCTGTCCTTTGCTTCTCCAGGCTAACTTTGAGCCAAAGAAGCAGGAAGAGGAGAAAGATGAATAAGTGAAAAGGGATAATGTTTATCTTTTAACAAAATCACAATGTTCTGCTCCTAGCTCTAGCAGCCAAGACTCACTGTTGCATCTTTAAGACAGATAGTCTCTTCTCTGAGAGACGACAGGCTAATTATAGCCCTCCTGCCAGAGGGAACTCACACATGCAAACCATTATGTAAAATATAATTTTTTTCTTTAAGAATACTCAAGATCATTAGACATGGTTTTTTCAATGCTAGAAAATCAAGCCAAAAATGAAAATAAACAGTTTCAAGTATTCGCAACATAATTCCCTCATGCATTTATGGAAATATAGTAAAAAGCGCCTTAAAAATGTGGTTTGACATTTCATGCTGCTCTGTTTTTCTGTCTTTCCAGTTCTCAACATTTGCCCTCTTGTCCTGTATCATTTCAGTTCCACAGCAGTTTGAAAGATATGATGGCAACCTTTGTCATTTCTACAGTGCTTTGCAGCTGTGTTTCATTGGGTGGGTGATGGGAAGCATCCCAAGGACTTGGTGTAGATGACAAAAATGCTTTATAAATTCTACTCTGCATAAGCCAAATTCAGAATTCATTGTATTCAGTGAATTCATTGTATGCAAACACAGTAGCACTGTTCACTAAGATAATTACAGATACAACATTGCTTCCCCAACAATGTGCTTTGGTAAATTAAGGTTAAAGAGATAATCAACTTAATTTAACAGGGAAATATCATCCTTTATTTCTGAGCTGCCCTTCCTCCAGAAGGAAGTTTTCAGAGTACACTACCACCGCCAAGAGCACTTTAAGACAAATAGGGAAAAATATGGAAAAAAATCCCCAAGTTTGGCTATGATGATGTGACATGGCATCATCTCTGTTTTATGCTGGGAGAACTGAATTCCTGCCTATCTAAACTAGTTGGTATTTTAAAGGTTTTGTCCAGTTTATAAAGGATAGAACTACTGACAAACCAAACACCGTGGTCTAATGGATTAAGCAAGCAACTGCATGCCACAAATTCCTAAGTTTTAATCCAGACTCTCTGGGTGCTCACCTTCTTGTCCATAAAATTGAGATAATATTTATCCTCTACTTCATGAGGGTGTTGTGAGAGTGAGTAAATGTTTGGACAGCTCTTCAAAAGGTCAAGTCCTAACCAGGCACCTGTATTTTTCTGAAGTCAACTGTTTCCTCAGATTCCCATGATATGATCACGGCACCTTCTCCAGAGCTTCTCAGATCACTTCAGAATAACCATCCACATTCATAACCCTCCACATGCATAAATCACAGCATGGTTTGGGTTGGAAGAGACCTTAAAGATCATCTCGTTCCAGTCACTCTGCCATGGGCAGGGACAAAGTTATGCACTGATTTAGGGCTTAAGAGTGATTTCACCTGTAAACTCATATATATAAATTATCCCCCTGCCTCAGGAATAATTCAGAAAAACTACATGCAAAGAAACTTTTGATTCCTTACTGAAGCAGAAGTGCCACGTCCCAAGGTGTTGCTAATGCCAGTTAATTTTAAAATTGTTGTTCAGTATCTGAATTGCATAAAAATATAGAGTGGAAAAATAATTTATTTTTAAGAAAATCTTTTAAGAACCATTTTCCATATGATACGTCAGCAACTGATGCTCTGTAAAGGTTTAAAATAAAAGCTTTTAAATCCCCTGCTTTATTAGAGGGGCAATTCCAGAGACTCGACACACTGTATAATCCCATCAGTGGTTAGTTCTCAACAAACAAGTCACACATACAGAAAAAATACTCTAGACCAAGGCAGGAGGCAAAAAGAGGTTAAATCGGTCACAAGCCAGGTTTTTCCTCAGTTTTAACTCATAAGTGATGACATAAAACCCAGAAAAAACCCAGCTTGAACTTGAAAATGATTTAAATTTGCCAGCTCCAGCCATTTCTGGAAGCAAGCCAGCCTTAATTTGGATGGAGGTTTCTCAAAATTTGCACAGCTCTAACTTTAACCTGCTGCAGCCTAAAAAGTGGACCCGGTGAAGAAACACACAAAAAATATTCCACATAATTCAAACACAAGTGATGGTCTGTTCTCTCCACGTACCCGAGCTCAGGATCGGCTGCTTCGTTCCAGGAGCAGACGGTGCCGTGTCTTTATGAGCAAAACTGTCCACCTTAGAAATTCCTTCTGCACCAATCTAATGCTGCATGAGGATAATGCTCACAAGAGGGAATAAGACTTGTTTTCCAGGAGGGAATATTTTCAGAGTCGAGCTTGTAATTTCTATTTGCAAATCTCCAAATTCAACAATTTCTCAGCCTCTATAAACTCGCAGATGGAAAGATCCTGTATTTGGAATAAATAATGTCTGAGCTTCACCTTCGTTACAGGGCATTTTCTGTTAGAAGAGCACTATATCCTGACTCCTGGAATACACAGAAGCCCTTTGTGGTAAAGCTATCACGCTGGGCTGCTCCAAGTGTCCAGCTAAGGAGGTTCACATTAGTAGTACCATGGAAGGATTGGGGGGAAAAGAAAAAAATCATGACAAGCATCGACTGGGAATGCTGATAGCTTTCTCAGGATCCTGCCTTAAATTCGCAGGGTTTTTTTTATTCTACTATGTCAAAATGAACTTTTGTACTTGTTAAAAAAATCTCAACTTTGAAACGTAAGTACATTTATCTTTTTACTATTTTTCCCGCCCTTTTCCCAAAATCTGCTGGTTATTAAAATACTGCTATGTAAATTAAAAAGGTTTTGCTTCATAATTTGCCTTCTCTTTTCCCTGCTTACACACACAATGAGGTCATTATTTGCTCATTATGCTCATTCTCACAGGGACAGCCTTTCATGTCAAACAGCAAGTGCTGTGACTTCATTGTAGGTATTCAGACCACAGAAGGACTGTGTGAAAACATTACCAGTCCACACAAGAGATATCCAGTGCCTGGATCAAAAACCAACAGGAGCTCTGGACCAGGTCTCTGACCATCAGGAACATATAACAAATATACAGACCACACTGGGGCACACAAGAACATCCACTGCAGCCACACAGTATTTGATCAGAGGATCTCAAAGCATGGTTTGACATCAATCCTCCCACTCATGGAATGACAGAATGGTTTGGGTTGGGAGGGACATTAAAGGTCATCTATTTCCAACCCTATGCCATGGGCAGGGACACCTTCCACCAGACCAAATTGGGCAGAGCCCTATCCAACCTGGCCTTTAATGAAGTTAAAGAAGACAAAAGATGTTCTTATAGGAAAGCAAAATGGGGAAAAAAACCTGTATCATCATCTGCAATTCAGGCAACCCTGAGTTAAACAGCCCTGATGTCTGCAGTGTGCAGCAACTACTATTATTAATAAGCATCATGTGGAAATGGACTCAGGTTGTGCCAGGAGAAGTTTATATTAGATATTAGGAAAAAATTCTTCACAGAAAGGGTTGTGGAACAGGCTGCTCAGGGAAGTGGTGCTGTTACCATCCCTGGAATTCTTCAAAAAATGTGTGGCTATGGCACTTGAGGACATGGTTTAATGTTGAAAATGGTGATGCTGGATGTTGAACAGTTGGATTTGATGATCTTAAAGCCTTTTGCAACAACAATTCTGCGATTCTATATAACAAGATGCATCAGATACTGAATGCTGTTGAAGAGGATCTGAGCTGACAGTTCTTCAAGACAACTGGACTTTCTATATTTCAGTAGTTAAGAATGGCTTATTTACAGAAACAGAAAACTTATGGCTTATTTACAGAAACAGAATTGACCCCATAAAGCCACTGAGGCAAAGGCACCTTTTTTCATAGCTCAAACAGCATGTGGTAAGTCCATGAAACCATGTCTATGGCTGCTCTGAGGGCCAAGGCTTAAGAATTCAGCTTTAGAGCAGTCAACACATTAAGACTTGACTTCAAACACTCTCAGGGAATAGTCCTGGACTCTCAAAAAAACCCTTTACATTTAAACCATTTTACTAGCCTCAGAAATGCTTTTGGCATGGGGCAACTACCATTCCCCAATGCCAGGACACAGCTCAGAGATATTTGGAGGCCAGAAGCCATTCTCAAAAGGCAGTCTGGAGATGGCCACCCTATTTTGGAGAGTAAGAAAATGGAATAATATGACCATGGGTCATGCCATGCTTGTGAGCCTCACTGTCAGAGAGC
Organism: Daphoenositta chrysoptera; assembly: GCA_013397915.1. Taxonomy (NCBI): domain Eukaryota; kingdom Metazoa; phylum Chordata; class Aves; order Passeriformes; genus Daphoenositta; species Daphoenositta chrysoptera. The sequence continues at coordinate 40,178 of VZRO01000257.1, forward strand.
ACAAACACAGTTAATCTCCTGGTACAGACACAGCTTTATGCAGTCAGCTCCTCTGAAAAACCTCAGCCCAGATAGCTGGAGAAGTGTCCTAATTGAGTAGCTAGTAATCACAGTGTGAGCCAGCAGACTTTCTACCTTAAAAGCTATTATTTTAATAGCCACACTAGAAATATGCTTTGGTGGGGGAGTCAAACGTGAGGCAAAACAGGTATCTTTGTGTTGCCATGCAGGCTGTGTTTCTACACTGATAAGGTCTTGTTTCACTAACAACAGGGAAAAAATAGCATTCACTTCCAGAAAAGCTAAGGGCTTTATCTGACAGAGCCTCCCTGGAAAGCAGTGTCCTTGTGCCTCGGGACGGGCAGCCAGCCAGCTTGGGCTAAACTGCCTACAAGGCAGAAGACATAATATTACAGCTAATATCAGAAAACACTGTAATTTGCTTTTTGCTTGCTATTTTATCTGACAAAAACAAGGCAGTTGAGGAAAAAGAAACAACAGAAGGTGTGCCTGGCTGCTGGTTACTCCTTCAGCCTGTCTAGCGGGGAATGGTTTGCTTGATTCAGAACAAACTATCACAGGGCTGATAAGGACAGGAACAACAAAAACATTGGGCTAAGAAAGCTCTTCAGCAGGAGGAGACAGAGAAGAGCCCAGCATGGCAGAGTTTAGAGGGAATAGCAGCAAAAGTTAGAGAGAAGGTAAACAGGTATCTACTATTTCATCTCTTCATGTGAGAGAAGAGAGGAAAATAAATAAATAATAACATTTCACAGTTTCACAGAGTTGTTAGGGATGGGAGGGACCTCTGGAGACCACCCAGTCCAATACCCCTGCCAAGGCAGGGTCACCTGGAGCAGGTGACACAGGAACTCAGCTGAACGTTTCCAAAGGGGGACTCCACAACCTCCCTGGGCAGCTGTTCCAGTGCTCTGCAACCCTCAATGCAAAGAAGCTCTTCCTCATGTTCAAAGTGAAACTTCTTGTGTTTCAGTTTATGCCCATTGCTCCCCATTGTGTCACTGGGCACCACTGAAAAGAGCCTGGCACCATCCTCTGACATCCTCCTTGGAGACATTTATATGGATTGTTGAGATTCCCTCCCAGTCTTCTCTCCTCCAGACCAATCAGGCCCAGCTCTAGCAGTCTCTTCTCAGAAGAGATGTTCCAGACCCCTTGTCATATTTGTATTAATTACACAATCCTATCTCTAAGAAGGTTTAATACATGAATACTTAGATCAGACAGAGTTCTGTTACAGGAAAACCTCTTCCTGGGAAGTGTAACTTAGAGAAAAATCACAGTCATGGTGGTTGACTTTTAGTCATTATTTATTCTTTCATTTCCCTGTTAAGTCTTGAATGCTGAGTGACATTCTTTACACTTCATTGCTATATTCACATCCCATATTTGAGTGTCTCAAAGCATAAGAGGCACTTCCAGATGCAACACCTTGCCGAAAAATCAAATCCAAAAAGAAGGGAAAAGAGAGAAAAGTCAAAGATCATGACAATATAATCAGTAAACACAGAAGGAAATGACATTGCAAACTACCAAGGACTTTCTGGAGCTATTCTGGATGGGTAGGCAAATTCTCTCTCCAGTTTGTGGAAGAGCATACTGAACTCCATATTTAGATTTTTTTTTTTTTT